>JASDQU010506510.1:0-33711 GCA_032191745.1 Picea mariana
TAATTGAGTAAAGAATTAAAGGGGGTTAATAAGTTTAATTTGTTAAAGACTTACGTATTCAGGAAGGGATAGGACATTAAATATAAGGATAAGATATTAATAAGGGATAAGATAAGATAATAAATATGAAAGGATAAAATAATAAATAATTGGATAAGGGGCATTAACTATGGGTAGGTAAGGAAGTAAAGGAGGTGAAAGAGCAGTGAAGGAGGGATATGAGGGGAGGAGGTTTACGAAGGCAGGGAGGATCATTCTATAGGAAATTTTATTTTTGAGGGTTCTCTTGGATTGTGCAGGGGAGTTGGTGTTATGTAGTCAGGAAGGGTTAGTACAGAGGGCACCGGTTTGCTGGGGGTTTTGGGCACGGGGGCCAAGATATCCATATGGTATCCTGGAGCTAGGTAGTTGTCCTAGTTGGCAGGGTGGAAACTCAGTTTTGGACAAAGTTGGTCCGTGGATTCAAGCTGGGTAAGGCAGCAACAGGAAGGTCAACAAGGCAAGTGGAAAGAGAAGGGTTAGCATCAGACCAAGGTATTTTAAATTACGTATTTGTTTTATTTCTGTTATGAAATCATTATTCGTTATGATAAATTTATATGCGTATGTGCTAAATTTATAAGAAATTACCGAGTTACTGAAATCAAGTAGAAATTACTATTTCAGTTTATGGAATTAATGGATGTTAAATTAATTTGGTTCTTACATGGATTGTGATGCAAGTGGTTCACCAATTGGAGCAGTTTTGAGCCAAGAAGGAAGATTAATTGCACTCTTGAGGGAGAAAATTAATGATGCTAAGAAGAAGTAATATGTTTATGATCAAGATTTTTATGCTATTGTACAAGCGTTGAATAAATGGTGACATTATTTTTTAATTCCAAAGGAGTTTGTCTTACTTATTGATCATAAGGTGTTACAGTACATCAATAGTCAAGGTAAGTCAAATCAAAAGCATTCCAAATGGGTAGAATTTTTGCAAAGTTACTCATTTCTTTTGAAACATAGCTCTGGAAAGTCAAATAGAGTTGCAGATGCATTGAGCCAAAGAATAATAATGTTGAATACTTTGTCAGTTGAAGTTGTTAGCTTGGAATGTATGAAATAATTGTATGCAAAATATGAAATTTTTTAAAGGGTTAGAAAGCATGAAAAGAGCCTTGGAGCATTGATAGAACACGATATTTGGATTTTCATCTTCAAGAAGGTTTCTTGTTCAAGAAACAAAGTTTGTGCATTCCACAGAGCTCATTGTGGCTGAATATTATTAGAGAGTTTCATAGTGAAGGTTTAGGTGGACAGTTTGGCATTGATAAGACTAGGACAATGGTGAGAGAAAGACAATTTTGGCCTAGCATTAACGAGGATGTTAAGAATTTTGTTGAGTGATACAAAATCTGTCAACTTGCAAAATGAAGGAGTCAAAATACAAGCTTGTATACACCACTACCAGTACCTGAGAGACCATGGGAAGATACAAGTATGGACTTTGTTTTGGGACTGCCTAGGACATAGAGCGGTCATGAATCTCTGATGGTTGCAGTGGAAATATTTTCAAAGGTGGTGCATTTCATACCATGTAAGAAGACCAATGATGTTACTAAAGTGGTTGTTTTATTTTTCAAAGAGATTGTGAGATTACATGGGCTGTCAAGAAGTATCACTTTTGACAGGGATACGAGATTTCTTTGACATTTTTGGAGGATACTTTAGAAAAATATGGGTTCCAAATTGCTATACAGTTTTGTATATCATCCTCAAACACATGGACAAACCAAGGTAGTGAACCAAAGTCTTAGAAATTTGTTAAGGAGATTGAGTAGGGAGAATCCAAGACAATGGGATTTGATCTTGGCACGAGATGAATTTGCGTATAATAATTATGTTAACAGATCTGTATGAAAGAGTCCATTTCAAATTGTTTATGGTAGGTCACTGAAAAGAGTTGTTGATTTGGTTAAAACGCCTAATCTGGAGGACAAAAAGAGTGTTGATGCAAGTGAATTTGTAGAGAGCGTGTGAGAAATGCATAAGCATGTTACAAGAAAGCTACAACAGAGCAATACCAGGTATAAAGAAGGAGTATATATGTTAAGACGGAAAATTTTTTGAAGAAGGAGAGATGGAAATGGCACACTTGAGGAAGGAAAGATATCCCAGAGATGAGAATGATGATGAAGATATTATGGCCAAAGAATTGGAACAAGTTTTGGTGAAGAGGTTTTGCAAGAAGACTCGAAATAAAGAATATTTTGAATATTTAGTCAAATGGAGAAATGGTGGTTCTGAAGATGCATCGTGGGTTTCTGAAAAAGGAGTTGGAGCGCCTATAAGGATATTCATACTCTGTTGGATCTACAATTGCATCCACATGAGTTGGGGCTGATGTTTTTCTTACCAATGATGTCTGATGCAGGAGAATATTTGGCCTCAAGCAATCCACATCAACCCAAAAATATTTCAATTTTAAGTTAATAAGTTATAGGAAGGAGTAAGTGTCAAATGCCTATTGTTGTAACACGTTTTTGTTGTTGTTGGAATAGTTGCTACAACATTGATGGAACAGTTGTTGCAGCACCGTGATAGAACAATTGTTGCAACATAGTGTTGGAATAGTTGTTGCAACACATACTGTAATGTTGCTACAACATGTGTGAAGCTCATTTTAATTATTGCATTTTTAACTCCACGTATATGATAAAGTGCATGTGACAAGTGGTTGGATGATTTAGTAGGGGGGGAATGAATTGTTTAAGTCACCACAGCCATTAAATCTCATAAACTTAATAATTAGAAAACAATTTTGAAATATTGGACCATGTCACTATCCAAGAAAATAAAAACAAGAAACAATTGGGGAAGTTGAAGGGTCTAAACATTTCAGCTGCCAATAAATGAAAAGATAAATGGGGAAAGAGAACAGTGCAAAAGGGGTTCATCTCAGTTCAACCCAGAGAAAATTTTCCAACAAGACTGATTTCATTTCTGCATAAGAAGAAGCAAGAAAGAGGAAAGACATCAAATGAGTTAGAAACAGAGGGGAGAACTATTCCAGATTTATCTGAGATGTAATAAGTATATAAACAAATTTATGTTTAGATTAATAAAGACATTCATGTTCCTGTCCATTAGTTTTGGTTTTTATTTTCTTTTCTTGTAACAATAAATTCCCCATGGAATTATTTAACTATTAATTTATGTTATATATTAGGATGTTGTTAGTTTTGTACTCTATGGGAAGCCACCTGGTTTTATTAAGGATTGAGAGAAGAAACTAGTGTGACAGCATTAAATAGAAAAGGGAGATATATATTTTTCTCTCGTGATTTTTCTATAATACTCATATAGTACAGAGCCTCCAAATGTTCTTTGCTAACAAGGATTTCCCAAAGACTTGAATGTTTTTAAGCCCCACCCTCCCAATTTTTTTGTCTTTGATACCCTAGTTCACTAAAGGAATAACAACCTTCTCTTGTTTTCCACTACAAAGGAATTGAAATTGTCTCTTAGTTATATTATTTTGAATACCTATTGGAATATATGAGAAAGTATGCCAATATACTAGGGTAGCTTCCAATATTGATTTGACAAGAGTTTGTCTCTCACCTCGCTACAACCATCTATTTCACCATGAGGAAAAAAAAATTCAATATTGTTGTATAAACGCAACCAATCATGAAAATCATCTTCATTTGTTTTCAATATAAACCCTGGGTACTTTAATCCTTTATAAACACCATTTTTATACAAGGGAGAAAAATTTTGATGGTCAATTCTTGTGTCCATATAATTCTATTGAATTAAGTTGAGAGTTTCAATATATTTACTTCCATGCTAGTGGAAATCATCTATACTTTCAATGTCTCTTTGTAGGACCCATTTCTAAATAGGAGAACATCATCTACAAATAAAACATGAGTGAGAATGAAATTCCTACCAAACTTCACTCCTTTTATCTATCATGTATCCTTCATAACAATTAGGTACCTAGTGAATCATTCAACCACCATTAGAAATATTAGGTGGGGTAGGGGCATCCTTGCCTCAATCTCCTTGAGATTGGAAAGAATAATTTGTTAGACCCATTTATTAATGAGGAAAAGGACACAAAATACAAGCATCCTTTAATCCATCTTACTAAGAGAAATAAAACCTCACGTGTAGCAACGTTAACCTTAATTAAGACCAATCTACTATGTCATAAGCCTTTGATAGATCCAACTTGATAATAAAGGATGGTAATTTTTTGGATTTTATGGTGTGTAGTCCTTCATGTGCTACTCCTATTTTATCATGTATCAACCTTCCACTTAAAAACCCAACAGGTTCTTTCAAAATTGCAACCGATACAATTTCCTTAATTCCACAAGAAATGGTTTTAGTCATTGTCTCGTAAATAGTAGTGCAGAACAATATAGGTTTGAAGTCTCAAAGGATTCATGAGAATATTTTTGGGAATTAGTGCTATGAAGGTTTTGTTTAAGGCTCCATGAACTTGTCCAAAAGTTCTATATTTTTCCACCACCCTCAATGGATCCTCTTCAATTAATTCATAAAACCTTAGGTATAATTACACTACCCAACAATCAGGCCCAAGGATTTTGTCTTTTTGAAAAGATGCTACCAACTCTTATATATAGATAGATATTCTAGTATTCTAGAGAAGAGAAGGATGCCATAAGATTTTCATTGAAAAGGATGCAGTTACTTGGAAAAGGTGCAATAAAAACTTAAGAGAATATTATGTTAGACTAAGAGATGATGAGGATCAAATTATCTAATAATTAATTCCATTTGGGGACTACATGTCAAGCATTGGATATAAAACTTTAATTGCTTAGGGAAGAGAGAATCTCTAGGTATGGTGGTGGAAACAAGTTTGGAAATTTAAGTGTCTAGCAAAATCCAAAATATTCATGTGGCTTCTCTTGAATAACAAAGCTTTAACATGGGATTTTTGCAGAAGAAGAATTGTGTGGGACTTGTATGGTGTTGTCTTTGCAAACAAGAGGACGGAAAAAACTCACATCTAATTATGTCTTGCCAATTTATAAAGAAAGTTTGGAATGAGGTAGAATGAATGACAATATTGAAAACTTCTTGGGATGGGAACATTATATAGGAGGCTTTGAGAACTTGGTGCACTAATAGGGAAACCCGAAGGTATAGAGCTCTCCCTTTGAATCTTGCTCGGGGAGTATGGTTGGTTAGGTACTCAAAATTGTTTGAAGATGGAGATACTTTACCTATGAAATGTGTTGTCTAAATATTAAATATATTATTTTCAGTATTTCAGTTTTGGGAAAAACACAGCATAAGATAGTCATATGAAGAAGTAATTAATAAAGATTTTCCATGGGCATTCTTTAATGGTGCTTCTCATGGAATCCCTCCTAAAGGTTGGGCAAGGGGAATCCTTCATATTTCTACATTCCATGGTATATATTAAATAGCTAGAATTAGCCAAGCATCAAAAACTTATGTGAATTAATGGAACTCAAATTGGATTTGGTGTTGGCTTGGGAACATGGAGTAACACATATTCAAATATTTGGGGATTCACTCCTTGTAATTTAGTGGATGAAAAAAGAGACAGTCTTAAGAAATTTGACACTCTAACCTTTGTTTCTTGATGTTATGTCTTTACATTCAACCTTTACTCATATTTCCTTTGAGCATGTCTACATGGACATAAACAAGATAGCAGATGGTTTATCAAGCGTAGGCTTAGAGCTGGACAGAGGAGTCTGGAAAGTCTTTGAGGACAATCAAGGACAAAATTCTAAATATTTGCATGACCCTTGGATAGAATTTTTACTCATACAACATAGTTTTTTGGGTCACTTTCTTAGTATATCTCATGCGTGGTGAATGAAACAAATAAGGAATCATAGCTCATACTTTTTTGATGGATTAAAAAATGGATGTGATTTTTGAAAAAATGGGAAGAAAAAATTATTTTGGAGGGGATAGTGTAATGTCATCATGTGTGAAGCTTTTAGTTGTTCATATATAAGGGGACAATTACAAGTATTATAGATATAGGCCTTATAAGGCAACAACAAATGCTTTAAAACATCTAACAATGTAATTTTGTTTCTATAAATAAAATTACATGACTTTTTTTCCTTGGAAAAAATGTGTGTGTGTGTGTGTGTGTGTGTGTGTGTGTGTGTGTGTGAGAGAGAGAGAGAGAGAGAGATATTCAAACCAATTATTATATTTTTTGGTGATAAAAAAGGAATAAATGTATTAATATCAACATTTAATTCACTAGTGGAAGAGAGGGGGACTCTATAATCATAATGTCAGGAAATGAAAGACACTTCCGCACTAATCCTAGCATAAGAGAAGAAGAATTTAATCAAGAACGCAAATGACACGAGCAATCACACAGTACATCGATATTTTACCCTGGAAACCCTTAATCGGGAAAACCAGCATTCCTTTGAGCATTTTTCTCTCTTGTTGTATTATTCAATCAGAATAAAAGGTTACATGTCTAACCTGCTCCACACATAAGACACAATCGACATCATACCATATTTCATGAGCAAGAACAACCCTATAGCCAATATAGCTTACATCTGCATGACCAGCAACCTACATCTGAATATTACTCTAAAGACATTGATTTATTCATTATCCTTTATGGCCTTACAACACGCCTCTTTATAGGATTTACAACAGGAAAAAAAACCTAAATATTGGCACCCAAAAACAGTTATAGATCCATGCATATCATTGGCTACAAATCCCACAAATCCTGGTATTCTATTACAACTGACTCCAAGTCGGGTTGCTATTCGACCACCAGTCAGTCCTTCATTTGGTCTCTAGTTGGTCGTCTCACGCTCGCACTTGGACCTCTTGTCAATTGACTTGGCATCAATATCTTTTACTTTGACTTTACTCGGTCGACTCCCTCAACCTTCGACTTGTTGTTGATCCACCTCAAACTTGACTATTGTTTATCCACCTCAACCTTGACCATCAATCGATTCACCTCGACTAGACTTTCGCTACAAAGAATATAAAAACCTAACATTCTCCCACTTGTTGTCTTCTTTGTTGAAATAGGAGATTCTTAAACTTTCATTCACAGAATCAGGGCAACAATTCTCATTTCCTCTTTACACCAAGAGAATTTCACAGCACTCACGGACTTGGTCAATGAGTCTGCTATGTTTTTCATCTTTTCTACTTTCTCCAATAGCACCTTGTTACTTTCCACCATATCTATTACGAAATGGTATTGTACATCAATGTGCTCAGTATTTGAATGATAAGAAAACTTCTTTGCTAGAAATATTGTGCTTTGATTGTCGCAACTTAACTTCATAGCTCTCTGCTCAAACCCGATTCCTGAACATAACCTTTGAAACCATATCGCTTCTTTGCTTCCATGAGTGGTTGCCATGTATTCATCTTATGTTGTTGAAGAGGATACAACCTCATGTCGCTTACTCATCGAACTTATTACTCCACCGAACATCTTGAAAACATAGCCATTGGTCGACCTCCGTCGATCCAAATCTCCAGCCCAATCGGCGTCGATAAAGCCATGTACATCTAATTTACCATTGTCACCTCCAGGTTTTTCTTGGTAGCATATAGCATATTCTTTCGTGCCACACAAATACCTGAATACTCTCTTGATAGTTTTCTAGTGCTCCTTTCCAAGTGTCGACATGTACTTGCTCAACATTCCCAATACATGGGCAGTGTCTAGTTGAGTTCAGACCATCGCATACATTAGACTACCAACAACATTTTCATAGGGAGCACATGCCATGTCCTCTATATATTCATGTGTCTTTCTACATTGTTCAGCAATAAACCTTGCTCCCACAGAAATTGGCACCTTCACCGGTTTGCAATCCTGCATGTTGAACCGCTTCAGAACTGTTTCAATATACTTTGTCTGATTCAGTCAGAGCTTTCTAGTGACTTGATCTCTCTTAATCCTCATTCCCAGAATGAAATTAGTTGCACCAAGATCCTTCATGTCAAACTTGGAGGATAGTTTCTTCTTCACCTCCTTTATTGTGTCCATGTTGTTTCCAATCAACATGTCATCGACATACAAAGCTACATATATGAAACGCCCACCTTCTTCCTTGGAATATATGCAGTGATTATATTTTCTTCTCACAAATCCCAAACTAAGAATGTATGTGTCAAACTTTTGGTACCACATCCTTGGTGATTTCTTTATACCATAAAGGGATCTTTTGAGTTTGCACACCAACTCTTTCTTTCCCTTTACTACAAAACCTTCATGTTGTTTCATGTAGATTTCTTCTTCTAGGTCCCCATGCAAGAAAGTTGTCTTCACATCCATATGTTCTATTTCCAGATCAAATGTTGTAGCCAGAGACATTAGTACTCTAATGGAAGTTAGTTTTGCAACAGGGGAAAAAATATCACCGAAGTCGACTCCCTCGACTTGGGAATAACCTTTCGCTACCAGTCGAGCTTTGAAATTCTTGACTTTTCCTTCTGCATTCATATTCTTCTTGAATACCCACTTTCTATTGACATTGTTTCTTCCACTAGGTAACTTAACTAAATCCCATGTCTCATTATTGTACAAGGATTCCATCTCTTCGACCATGGTGTCCTTCCAAATTTTACCCTTTGTCGAGTCGACTACCTCACCGACCAACTTGGGCTCATCGTCAATGGTATTTAGCATGAATACAAAATGAAATTCGAGTGGACTATACCTCTCAACTAGTTTTCTTATTCTTTATGACCTCCTCACCACCGGAGTCAGTTGTTCCACCTCTTCCTCAGATTCAGTCGACTCATCTGTGTCATCTTCTTCGTTCCTCAGTTCAAACCACACTGTATCAGGATTATTCTTATTTTGAATAACTTCCTCAATCTCAGACTTACCTTAGACTTCTTTGAATACCACATCTCGACTATACATGATTTTCCTTGATGCAAGATCCCAGATCTTATATCTTTTCATTCCTATTTTATATCCAATGAAAATACATTTGACTTCCTTCTTGTCCAACTTGCTCCTCTTTTCCTTGGGAAAATGCACAAATGCATCACAACCAAATACTTTGAGATGTGCCACCGAAGGCTTCTTACCAGACCATACCTCATTTCGAGTCATGTCAACTAGCACCAACAAAAGAGACATATTTACCAGATATATTGCAATGTCAACTTCCTCCACCCAGAATTCTTGTGCGAGCCCAACACCACTGAGCATGCTCCTTGCCTTATCCATCATCATTCTATTCATTCTCTTAGCAACTCCAATTTGTTATGGAGTATATGGTGTGGTATTTTTTCATGCTATGCCACACTACTTACAGAACTGAACAAACTCCTTTCCACAAAATCCACCACCATTGTCATTTCTCAACACTTTAATCCTCTTCTTTGTTTGGTTTTCCACAAGAGCTTTAAACTCCTTAAATCTCTCGAAAACCTATGATTTCTTCCTCAGGAAATATATCCACGTCTTCCTAGAAAAACCATCTATGAAGGAGACATAATATAGGAATCCACCAAGTGAAGGCATTGTAACCGATCCAAACACATCATTATGCACCAGTTCTAGAATCTCATTTTCCCTTGTCGCTCCAGATGGAAACCGCACCTGAATTTGTTTTCCATATATGCAATGTTGAAAAACGTTGACTTCTAACCCACTTTCAAGAAAACTTTCGACCATACCTTTTATTTGCATAGATCAAAGTCCTTTTCTTCAATGTGTCCCATCCTCTTGTGTCATAGTATGGTCGGGTCGATTTCATCATGTATTGTCGAGTCGATTTGAACCGACTTAGCTCGAGTCAATTTGAACCAACTGAGATTGATTTGAGTCGAGTTGTGTTGACATCGAGTTGAGTTGAGTCGCAGTTGATTCGATTTCAAGAGAAATAATGTTGATGCATCCATTTGATTCGACATTCCCTAACAGCTTGTACAAGGTACCAATCTGAACTCATTTCATTAAAACCATCGCACCTATGACCATCTTGCATGAATCCTTTTGAAATAGAGTATGCACACCTGCATCACTCATATTGTTAATAGATATCAGGTTTCTTGCCAAACCCAGAATGTGAAGCACACCTGGAAGGATTCTTTTCCTCCCATCCTGTAGTGTCATTCAGACTCTTCATCGTCCGACAATTTTGGTTGTCGATTCCTCCCCCAAGAAAACATCACCCCATTATATCTTTAATATTAATATAACTATTCTTTATGTGGTGTCATATGATAGGATGCTTCTGATTCAATCAACTAAACATCTTGATCCGACTATGTACTAGTTGACGCCAGGTACACATCACCTCCTTTCCCTGAGGTTGTCTTTCTCTCAATCGACTGCTTCTCATCGAATCCAGCACTGAATTTTGTTTCCTTCGACTTAGAATCCTTTTTATAATGCCTATCTTTACTACATTTCCAACACCTTCGCGTTGACTGAACCAGGGATTTACATATACCCTTCGACTTGAACTTTCTATCAAAGAATCTTCCTGTATCTATGTCTATCAGTCGACCTCTCAATGCTAGAGCATATTTGGTCGATCCTTCCATGTTCATCCTTCTCATTTCTTCTGACAATATAGAAGCAACCATGTCCTCTAGTGCTAGTGTGGTTGTATTACTCCCAATAGCCATGACTAAGCTATCCCAGGAGTCTTGCAAAGAACATAATAGGTTGATACACTTCTCATCATCAGTGATCTTAATATCCATAGATGATAACTGGCTTAACACGGTATTAAACACATTTAAATGCTCAGTCACTGAACCGCCATCACTCATCCTTAGAAGATACGGTTTATTTATGAGAAACAACTTATTTACCAGAGATTTCAAGTAGTATAAGCTTCCCAACTTGTCACATAGTTTCTTGGCTGAATATTCACCTGAGACATTCAGCAGCATTGAATTTGCAAGACAAAGTTGAATTGTACTTCTTGCTCTTCTTTCGAGTTTCTCCCACTCTTTCATCGACATGCCTGTCAGTTGGGTTTCTGGACTGACCATTTTCCATTGCTCTCTATCTACAAGAAGATCCTCCATTTTAAGCTTCCAAAGCTCAAAATTCTGGCCATTGAATTTTTCTATCTCTATTATGGAACTACTCACCATTCTTTACCATGATATTTAACACAATTTATGACTTATGACTCTTATTGTACCTAGGGTTTAGTTCTTAGATTCAAGATTGGAAAATCAAGATCTGATATATGCATAACACTGCTCTAATAACTCACTTGTCATGGCTTACCTAAGCTCTGATACCACATGTCAGGAAATGAAAGACACTTCCACACTAATCCTAGCAGAAGAGAAGAAGAATTTAATCAAGAACGCAAATGACACAAGCAATCACATAGTACACCGAGATATTACCTTGGAAACTCTTAACTAGGAAAACCATCATTCCTTTGAACATTTTTCTCTCTTGTAGTATTATTATGTCTAACCTTGGTCCATTCCTAAGACACAATCGACACCATACCCTCTTGCATGTGCAAGAACAACCATGTAGACAATCTGGCTTACATATGCATGACCAGCAACCTACATCTGAATATTACTCTAAAGACATTGATTTATTCATTAGCCTTTACGGCCTTACAATTACGCCTCTTTATAGGCTTTGCAACAGGAAAAAAACCCTAAAGATTGGCACCCAAAAACAGTTACAGATCCATGCATATCATTAGCTACAAATCCCAGGATTCTGTTACAATCGACTCCAAGTTGAGTTACTTGTCGACTACCAATCATTCCTTCATTCGGTCTCTAGTCGGTCGTCTGACACCCACACTTCGACCTCTTGTCAATTAACTTTTCATCAATATCTTCGACTTCGACTTTACCCAGTTGACTCCCTCGACCTTCGACTTGTTGTCGATCCACCTCGACCTTGATGGTTGTCGATCCACCTCGACCTTGACCATTAGTCAATTCACCTCGACTAGACTTTCACTGCAAAGAATATAATAACCCCCCAACACATAAAGAATAAAATAATTAATCACTAAAAAGTAGGAAAAACCTATAGTTGGAAGGTATAAAATAATTATTTTTTTATTATAAGTTAATGTTACAAGTGTAGCACCTACAACTGTTGCTCACCTTCATGGTCATGCCCACCTCTAGTTCAGGAGGTCCTTCTCCCTCACATCCACTGTCTCCCCCCTCCCTCCAGACATAAACACCTTCAAATCCTTTGTAGCTTCAACCTAGAAGACGCAGAAGTACCCTTAGTCAAAATTTGTGAAACAAATGGATGATATCCCCAAGGTTCAGGTCCACGTGGATTCAACTCGCCCTCTAATGCTCAAAATCGCGAAACATGGACTGGTTGGGCAGTTCATGGGAATCTAGCCATCCCCCCATGCAGTTTCTGAATGGGTTGAAAAAAACTAGACTCTGCTCAACCAAGGAAAAGTCTCTCCTTCCTTCTGTGGAAAAGGATTTTTTCTGTTTCTTTTTTAGACCAAAACAAACAGAGACCTCATATTCAAGAACAGCCCTTTTTTCATGGGGGCTCAGGGCCTATACCTTAACAACTGGTCTCCATATTTCATCCCGGAGAATGATATCCCATCGATTATCCCAGTCTGGGTATGTCTCCCCTTCCTACCGTTTCATTGCTAGAATGACGAAACAATCAGGAGCATAGGAAATACTCTTGGAAGATACATTGACCAAAAGGAACCAAGAGATGGAATGCATTCATGCGCGAGGAAATGTGTCGAATTCAACCCGGAAAAGGGCCTCCCAAAAGCAATCCAGCTAACTCTCGACAACTGGTCTTTCATCCAGCAAGTCAATTACGAACAGCTTCCTTTTAAATGTAGAAGGTGCCATGAATACGGCCATTTTGAAAAAAGATGCCCCAAAACCCTCGCAAGTTTAAAGGGTCAAGAAGAATAGGAACAATGGCAACCCTAGAAGCGACGTTGAGGCCCCAATAAACAACACCAGGTCCCCCCTCCAACTGTCATGGAGACTGGAACTGCATCAAGCCCATCCAAGGCAGCAAGCGGAAAAGCTTCACAAGAAAATACCAATCGATATGCTACCCTCTCTGAGCCTGAGGAAGAAGGAGATCCTCAAGAAACTCCAATAGATGAAGTGGCTATTTCCACGCCAGCAAAATATCAGCAAATCCCTCTGAGTGCTCAGCGTACTTTGACTTTAGGAAAAGGGAAAAAACCCTAGGCAAGGCAGAGCACGAAGACAAAAAATAACATTCCAATAATCATGGAAGAAGAATCACAAGGAGAATATTAAGGAAAACCTGGGTGAGACCCCAACTCAATCTCCAACGCAAAAAAAACAGGAAGGAATCCAAGCCGTGAAAAAAGAGAAGAAATCGTTGACAGGGAAAAAGATCTACAGCTTCAATCCACACTAGATTCCTCCTTCAGCAAAGAGCATAAAGGATCGAAAGAGAACCTCGGCCCTACGCCCTCTAAAGGGGGGTCCCAAAAACCCATGAATAAATAATGAACCTGGTCTCTTGGAACTGTAGGGGACTAGGAGGCAAGGGAAAAAAAGATTCAACTCATCAACTGATCTTTTCCTCCTCTCCTCAATTTATACTGCTCCAAGAGACCAAACTAAGCGAGGACTCTGTCCTCCGAGAAAGCAAATACATATGGAAGACAAGCGAAGGCAGGGAAATAAGATCCAGAGGGGCTTCTGGGGGCATCTGCACCTTATGGGATCAAAAAAGGTTCACTTTGTTGGATTTCCAACAAGCTCAACACTGGATGCTAACCAAACTAAGAAACAACACCTCAGGTAACTCTTTTTCCATAATAAATGTTTATGTCCTAAATATCCATCATGAGAAACTAGACTGTTGGAGGTCTTTGTTCAATATTTTGGAAGTGGAATCCACTAGCAACATCATAGTAGCAGGTGACTTAAATACCATGTTGTATCCCTGGGAAAATAAGGGGGGGTCATTGGTAAGGGATCGAGGAAGGGAACATCTATAAGATCTGATATCCACCTTCAATCTATTTGATCTGAAGCCTGGCGGTGGTCATTTCACCTGGTCTAACTGAAGGAAAGGCCCTGGGCATATCATGGCCAGGCTAGACCATTTTCTCTTATGCATCTCCCTCCTCACAGATTCCTCACACATCACCTCTGAAATTCTTCCCTGGGCCAGCTTCGATCACCGGCCTATACTGCTATCTTTCTCCCCTTTCCCAGACCTAGGCCCAATCCCCTTCAGATTTAACCCGTTATGGATGGACGCCCCAGACTTCAGATCCCTTATATCCACCTCTTGGTCTCAGTGGGTGCAGGGATCCCCAGTGCACATATGGGAATAGAAGCTAATAAGACTCAAAAGAGACATCTGGGAATGGGTCAAACTCACCTTCAAAGCCCCAAAAGTGGAAATTCAGAACACAAAAGCGCAGATGGCCACGGTCATGGAAAAAATTGAAACTGGGTTGGTCACTCCTGAGCTATTAGTGGAGGAAGGCCAACTGCATATTCGTCTTCAATTTTTTGTGAGAAGGGAAGAAGATTCAAGGAGACTAAAATCCAGGGCTCTTTAGCTTTCTGTTGGTGATCAGAACATGTCTTTTTTCCACAAACAGTTTCAAGCAAGGAAAGGATTCAATACAATCTCCAACATAGCAGACCCTAGAGGGAATTCCTGTACATCATTTGAAGATATTAAAAAGGCAGTCGTCTCTCATTTTGCAGACCTATACAAAGAAAAAGATGCAAAGAACGAAAAGGATAGGGAGGAGGCGCTCTCCAACATTCCCAAGTTGATAGAGGACGAGAATGAGAATCTAATCCAGAAATTTTCTGAGGAAGAAATATGGAACGTTAGCAATCACCTTCACCCTGATAAATCCCCAGGGCCCAATGGTTTCATGACTCATTTTTATCAAAATTTCTAGAGTACCATTAAATATGATCTGATCAGAATGATCTAGTACGTCCAAAGATCTTCTAGATTTGGGGGGGGGGGACCAATTCCACTTTCTTAGATCTTATTCCAAAAGAGAAAAATCCAGGGACCTTTTCAAGATACCATCCCATCTCCTTGCGCAACGTATCTTATAAAATCATTACAAAAATTATAGCAAATAGAATTCAACTTCTCCTTCCAAATATCATCTCCCCTGGTCAGGGTGGCTTCGTTCCCAAGAGGCAAATTTGGAACAATATCATATTAGTCCAAGAAGTTGTTCACTCAAGTAAACTGAGAGGAGAAAGGGGCATGGTAATTAAGTTGGATATGGCTAATTCCTTTGACAGAGTCAATCACAGCTTCCTCCTTCATATTCTTAGAAAGTTCATATTTCACCCCTCTTTCATCAATTGGATTCAGTCCTGTATAAGCAGCCCCTGGATAGCTCCTTTGATCAATGGGAGCCCCTACTCTTTTTTTAAGGCCTCCAGAGGACTGAGACAAGGGTGCCCCCTTTCACCCTGTCTTATCATCCTTATGGTTGAGGCTCTAGGGCGAAGACTCGACCAAGAAAGACAGCAGAAAAACATTCCGGGAATAAGAATAGCCACAGGGGTTAGATGAATAAATCATGCCTAGTTCGTGGATGACACCCTCCTGATAGGAGGAGCCTCCACAATCATGGACAGAAGATTCAAATCTATCCTAGATCAATTCCTAGAAGCCTTTGGAGGTGAGGTGAACTCAGCGAAGTGTTATATCTACGCTTGGAACACCAAAGCCAGAATTTTAGCAAATATAGTGAACATTCTCCAGTACTAGATAGCAATCAACTGGAGATCATTCAAGTACCTTGGAATCTCGATATACCTCTCCTCTGTTCCAGTGGAAGACTAGGTGATAATAACTTCTAAAATAAAGGCCAAAATGGAACAGTGGGGATCACAGTGGTTCAATCCGGTGAGCAGGTTGGTTCTAATTAAAGCAGTGTTATCTGTTGTCCCCGTCTACCAGTTCTACTCTCTTCTTGCTCCTACCTCGATCAAGTCCTCTCTAGCACAATTGATTAGAAAGTTCCTCTGGGAAATGTTGATATTATGGTAGCTGCGGGAGGTATTTACCTCCACGTGTAAACCTGACAAGGATAGAATACTCCGGGAAGCAAGAAGAAACCCTAATGAGTTGGCTAATAACCCTAGAAGACTTGCTGGCTCAAGAAGATAATTTATAATAGGTTATTAGCCTCCAAGAGAAGAATTCGTCCAGAAATAATAATATATATTGAACAGACAGATACCCAGAATGAGAAGTCGGCCCAAGCAGTTAGCCAGAATTAGTATAAATACAGGAGGCCAGTTCTCATTCTAGCAGGCAATCTCAGAATTGCAGTGCCCAGTCTTGTCCGCACTGCAGTGCCCAGTCTTGTGCGCACTGTAGTGCCCAGTCTTGTGCGCAGGTTTGAGGAGAGCTACCATTGCAGTTGTTGCAGCTAGCAGATCACGTTTGGCTTGGACTATATCTTGGCTAGGGTTTGGACTATCTGATCAACTCTTGTTGGTGTGCTATCCATGGGGAAAGGTGTGCTACCCTTTGTTTGGCTATCTAGCCTAGGGTTTGCTTCCGAAATGATTCTCTGTCAAGGTTAAGGTGCTCGGAGGGTGGCTTCGGCCTATGGTTGGGTGATAAGGGTATTGTCAATGCTAAAACGAGCACACATATTTCGTATTCTAATAGGTTATGGGCCCACACATCCTTCATTTAGTCTAAACGTTGGAAGGAAACATAGTCGCTAGGATATTGAGCTCATTGAGGAACTACCACTAGGGTTACTAGCAGAAGCAGCTTCCAAGACATTGTCGCTAGCGTTACTAGCAGGAGCAGTTGCAGAAACCCTAATCCTCTTGTTGAGGAACCTAAAGTGAATGGATTGACCTAATCTCTGGATAGATCAGTGCACTCTAGCCTAGCGCATCTCTTGATACTCTCAGAAAGCCAAGACGTGAAGTTTGAGTTTATGGTAAAATCTAGGGTTTGACCAAGTCAAAGCAGCCATGACTTATTCTATGAAGTCAGAGAAAAAGTTAGATGGAGCCTCTAACTTCAGAGTGTGGAAGACAACGATTGACCTCATCCTTGCCAAGAACAAAGTGTTGGATATCGTGAAAGGAAAGATCGTGGAACCAGAGTTTGAAGAAGGAAAAGAGAATGAACCGCAGAATGTTGCAGCTATGGAGAAGTTCAAAGACAATGATATCAATGCCATGAGTATCATAGTGGAATCCATAAAATACCACTTGATACCCTACATCTCCCATCTTGACTCATCAAAGAAGATGTACGATGCCCTAACAAATCTCTTCTCGGTCAAAAACATTGGACAAGTTATGAGTCTGAATAATGAGCTCTGTGACATGAAGATGAATGATGATGACAGCATAACATCATACTTTGTGAGAATATCTCAGTTAAGAGGTCAACTATAAGTTATTGAAGAGATCATCTCATAAAAGGAGTTGGTAAACATAGTACTCAATGGTCTTCCCAAGATGTGGGATGCATTTGCCGCAAGCATGAACAAAAGAAAGGAGTATCCGACATTTGAAGAACTTTGGACTTGTTGTGCTCAAGAAGAATCAAGGATCAGTGCAAAAGAGAAATCCCAAAAGAAGTACGATGATCAAGCCTTCATAGCAAGATTCAAGAACTTCAAGAACAAAAGGAAGTTTGGTTCAAGGAGGAAGCCAAATCAAGAGAAAGACATTTCATAAGTACAATGCTTCAACTATCGAAAGTATGGTCACTACAAGAATCATTGTCCCGAGCTAAAGAAAAAGAAGGAGAAACACGAAGCATCAATTGCTGAAGAAAAGGAACCTACAAAGAAGACTAAGCAGGATGGAAGAGACTTCTTCTTCTAAAGGTAACAAAACTCTTCTTATTTCTTGTACATATCTTGTTTGCATCGTCTCTGTACATATCTTGTATATCTATCTCTTGGAAGATATTGTGTTCCAAGAAGAACTAAACCTATGGAAGAACAACAAGATAAGAATGGATATCATTAGATAATACACATGAAAGGATGAAATACAAATCATGTGGAAGCTATTGCAAGATAAGCCGAATCAATCATGAAGAGACTTAGAAGAAGCAAAGACAGAAAGAAGTCAGCAATCGAGAGGAAATTGGAGAATGACTTATGACGTTTTGTAGAAGAAAACAAGACGGAAACATGGACTCTATTAGACAGAGAGAGCCAATTATATATTGCAGAAGACAATAAGGATGCAAATGGAAGCTTGGACTCTGTTAGACAGAGGGACCCGATTATATGCACTCATACATGAAGCAAGGATTAGGAGGGAGCTAATCCTATGATCCATTGAAGATGATGAATTATATATACATGGTAGTAACCATGAAAGATAGTACGTGTGTAGTTCAACCTTAGAAGAAGTCTTCTTCGAAGAGAAGCCTTAAAGCATCCCTGGTTGTCCATCCAGATCTGTGATCCTATGATGAAAAGAAGTGGAATATTTAAAGCATGGAATTTATAAGAAACTCCATGGACCCAAAAAGCTAAAGAAAAACATGAGGAAGAACATGAAGATTCCAAGAAAGAAGAGAAGCCTGAACAACCAAGTCATTGTATCGAGAATCACAAGATTACCAGCCTAATATGAAAGCAATCAAGCAAAACTAAAAGTTGTGATGAATAACAGTGTATGGAAGACTTATGAATGAAAGCATTGCGAGATCCAAAACTAGAGGTTCTCCCAGACAGAGGGAGAAGACTATGATGATTCCTCGTTCCGATAAACCAGACATACCTCTACATGAGTCATTATATCATCCGCAACATCCATGAGTTGGAGTTCTACATCAGATGAATGCAAAGAATGTTCTCCAGAGAAATTGAATAAAGAGCGTATGAAGAGCAATCTCAAGACTTTGAGGCATACCAGAAAGAGACCCTTGTATGCAGATAGAAGAAGATAACTTGGTGGAGAACCTCCAGTGCACAGCAGAAGCATGGTGAAGATTTCCTATAACATCAAGATGATTATTCAGTAGATCAAATCTCATAATGACAGAAGAAGTGCCACATGGATATGTTCCAGTTTTCCAACAATGATATACTCTATTGTTCAGAGCTACATGAAGCCTTCACAGAAAATCAGTGTTCCAGACTAAAGTACATTTAAAATCAAGCATTGCATCATCCGTGATGAAGTCCATAAAAGAGAAAGTGGTTCTCCAATACATATCTCCACAGGTGAGCAGATAAGCAGACATTTTGGTAAATCTTCTATCCAAGATGAAAGAGTTTGCGTACTCAAGCTGGAGCTCATGGAGATGACTTCCTTATTGGAAAAGGAAGAGATGACTCCCAGGTTGGGAGGGAGCACTGAAAATATTATTGAGGACATTCATTTTCAAGATTGAAAAACGGTCCATCTTGGACAGATGCTTTCCTATTCAGAAAGTGGATTGAGATTTTTGACAGACAACAATTTCCCATTGTGGTTAACATGGGAAATGGTCTAGATTGTTGATGTATCATAGACAACAACTTCCCATTGTGGTTAACATGGGGAGTGTTCTAGGGTAGTCTCTCTTCTTGAGGGTTACTCAAGAAGACTGGGTGGCCTCACCGGACAGCGATTTCTCATTGTGGTTAACATGAGGAATGGTCTGTTTTGGAGGTTGATACAGGACAGTCTTTTCCTCTTGTGGTTAACAAAGGAAATGGTCCAGACAGTCATTCCTTAGGGTTTATATATTCTCTTCAGGGTGCACTTTGATTAGTGTAGGAGGAATGGCCCAGGGTGGGGAATGGTCTAGGCTCAGCAATCAGGGACAGGCATTCCTTCGGGTTTATACATTCTCTCCAGGGTACACTTTGATTAGTGTAGGAAGAATGGCCTAGGGTGGGGAATGGTCCAGGTTCAGAAGACAAGACAGTTATTCTTCCTTGCTTGAGAATAAAAAGTTCAGATATCTCATTGTTCTACTCTGAGGGTAGATATGTTTTCAGATCTCACAGATGTGAGTGAGATATTGGCCCAGATGATTCAGTTTATATCATAGCATTGTTTCTATGCAGGTTGGTATCAGATGATTATTACAAAGACTGTATGACAGTAGATGTATACTATTATGGTGGATGTGTTCCACTATTCGTGACTATACATTGTTGATCATGTACTTGTGTGTGACTTGGTGTGGTAGTGTACCACTGGATTGTAGTTATGTACTACTATGGATAGACATAGTTGTGTTCTATTTTGTTCTAATTGCCTTGAAGACTATCAGCAGTTTATTGGAAATAATTATCTGCCAGATGAATGATGAATAGAGATTTTGCACACAAAAAATGGTTCATAACATTTACTCTTCTAGATTAGAAGAATGGCTCTTGTATCACTCTGTGGAGTGAGCATCATGTCTGATTACTTAGATAGAGTATGGTTTCGAGAGATGATGCAGCTGATGATGATGGTGGTGTTCATGATCTAGTCTATATAATTATGTTGATGCTACCGGGTGAATGGTATGTTTTGTTCTCAAGACCATTACCTATGATACCTCTTCAGCTAGGAGGGAGTGTTGATATTATGGTAGCTGCGGGAGGTATTTACCTCCACGTGTAAACCTGACAAGGATAGAATACTCTGGGAAGCAAGAAGAAACCCTAATGAGTTGGCTAATTGTTATAACCCTAAATTGCACCACACATGCTTACCTGGAATCAGGCCAACTCATATCCCTTCCTTGCCAAAACTCTATTGAACAACTCTTTGGAAATCCTCTTGTGTCAAGGCCCACGCACCCTAACCCATTACTACATGCGTGTGCACGCTGGCTGACTCACTACAGACTGTGTGTACCTAACAAAGCACAAAAAAAGGAAATTTGCCGACAGAACAAAAATCTATGGGTCAATTCACTGAAACTCCCAGCCATGCATGGCTGAGGGTTCGTCCAAAACCCTAGCTCCTTCTAACCTATAAAAGAAGGGGTAGGGGTACCATTTGAAAGAGGAAAAAATATAGCGAAGAAACTCTGCCCATTTACGTAATCCATTGTCCCAACCCTTTAGCCTTTCCTCGTGCCAAAGGAAATTTAACACAAAGCAGTTGAAGGATAGAAGAAGAGGAGCCCAGGATCAGGTTCAAGGAGTGGTGGCCGGTCTCAGCTTTTTTGTAAGTTGAGTCACTTTCAGTAATAAAAGAATACTTTTCCCATCCCAATGTATGAATTGTCTATGGTTTGATTAATGTATGCTTGATTTCTAACCCTTGAGTATAGAAGTAGCATGCATGCATAGTTGTTGTTTGTCTTGAGTGCAGGTCATCTGTGGAAGGAGCAGCGCAAGCAAGTGATCAAAGCGCAATGGAGGATCTACATCGAATGTCGGTAATAAGGTTGGTGGTCCTTTTCCATGCATTTACTGTGAAAGAGGGGTTTAAATCTTGGGTTGTAGGTAAAAAAGTAGTTTCTTTTCGGTCAAAATCTGCATGCAAGTCTGACCCTAGTTTGCTAGTCCGTAGGGTGTTTTTCCCAACAAAAGAATTGGTGACTATACTGGGGAGAATACTCTTTAGGGTTCCTGGATTTATTTAAGTTTTTTTGGGTAGTTTAAAGATTAGGTTTTTTGTTTTTTCTTTGCCTATCTTTTTCTGTAAGGTCTGAGCTAGCAGGGAGTTTGGTTTTCCATACCAACTTTCCCTGACTTTTGCTTGACTGTAGTTTTCAGGACACACAGAGGTACACGCGGTCTGCAGAAGGCCTGCACGCGTGTACCCGTGCCCTATCCTCTTACAGCCCGCATGTGAACGCTAGCTATAGAGATAGCAGTAGTGTGTAGGAGTTCAGAGAACCTTAGAGGCAGTCCTCCTCTTCCCTGTCAGAATTATACATTCTCAGGGGGTTTTCTGGAATCCTGTCTGAGTCTTGCTGGTTCACAGTCCTATCTTAGATTGCTTTTTTTGCCTTATTATTCCTTTCATTATTTGTCTTTTCTATTAGAAAGAGCATCCAAGCCTTCAAGGGACCCTGGTTATCAATACCAAAGGCCTCTTCCTAGTCTGGACTACCTGTTTTCTTATTTTTCCTTAGAATTTAGATATACATGCGGCATGTACAAGGTCAGCCTGCATGTACACGCTTTTTGTCTCTATTCAACACGTGTTTGCACGTGTGCTGTTTTAGTGACAGTCGCATGCTTGACATGCTACTTTTTGTTCAGGGTGGGGCAGTCATCCCCTCCTTCGATAAGAATTATTCCTCTCAGGTGTTTGAGTCTAGGTTTGAATAGTCAGTAGGTTGGGTCATCTTACCCTTAGCCTGCTTTTTCTCAATTAATAGTTGACAGAAAATAAAAATAAAAATAAAATGTTTTTAGACAAGCGTGAGAGTCTTTGTTTTTTTTTATTGTCATTGTGTGATTCTTTACTCTGATTCATTGCGATCTGTGCTTTAAGCCAGAATTGGTTTTTCTTGGTTTTTTGCTTGTTGGTATTTTCCCGTTTTTGCTTTACTAGCACTAAAATAAATAAATAAATCTCTTTCCATTTTCTTCTTTGGTTGAAGAGTGTGTTTCTGCATCATTAGCTAGCGAGAAGTCTTATATTTCGTAAGTTTTTTATAGTGCACTTAGATCATAAGTAGTTCATAGTCGAGTGAAATCCATTTGAGTTTGCTGTAGAAAATCTTAGAAAAATTAAAAAACAAAAAGAAATCTTTCTTTGTGAAAAGTTGTTGAAATTTTGCATTTAGTAAAAGTCTTTTGTTTCCATCTTTTTTCATTCACTTTTTCTTTTGTCTTTACACATCATCAGTTTCACCGTCATACCCCTTGATGTAAGAAAAATCCTTAAAAGCAACGCTAATCTTAAAATCTACTAGACTTTTATGTTTGTAGGGTTCACAAACTAGTTCAGGACTAGGGCCTTGAATTAGGTTGGAGAGGAAACTCTTCAAGGCCATTCAAAACCAAACATTAGAGTCCGAGATAGGGAGTGTCTAAGTCCAGTTTCACGGAAGTTATGTGGGACCCCCCTCTAACACAGGGTATAAACACGAGGTCGCGTGCGGAAAGGTAGCGGAGATAACCCCTCCAAAGTCGGACCAATCGTAGTGGAGAACACATATCGAGGGCTTGTTTTGGGATTCCGTCGTTTGCATTTGCCACGGGGATTCGTGGGTCTCGAATTCATTCGAGGTCCTTAGTTGTCTTCCGTACCATTTGCTTTCGATACCCTTGATAGGTTTCAGGCTTGATAACCTGTTGATTGTGGTCTACCCGACTTTCGACTGTACCCGCTTGGTGATTGTTCACATGCTGGCAACCTAGTTGCCAATCTTTTTAGGGACATACACAGGTGACTGCGGGGGTATACCGCAGTACCTAGGACAGACATTGGGCCATTCTTTGCATAGTATACCTGGAGGGTGCTTCCGTGTTCGAGTTTCACTTGCACCGGTAAGTTTCTCTAGTGTTGGTTGTTGTAACTCTTCTTCCAAATAGTTTAGTGATTGCTTGTCTTATCTCTTAGGGGCTTCTTTTAGTGTGTTTTACTTTTGAACGTTTAGAATACCTTATCATTTCTTGGATCTTCTCACACAGTGGAGGATCCTGATCTCTGTCGGTCATGAAGGCTTCTTTTCCTGTCGCCAGTTACACTGGAGCCACCCCCGCCACCATTAAGGCGGAAGCTAGACCAACAAGGGTCTTTCGAAGTGACCAGGTTACAAACCTTTGTGCCCGAACAACTCTCGGAGGAATCAACCGCCACTCTTGGCTCGGTTGAAACCCCAACCACTGATATCTGGACACCATTTATTGTACCAATCCAATTTTATGAACGCTAGACAGTGCCTCACATAGCTATGGAAACAAACGTTTTTACTTCTTCTAGGAATTCTTCAATTCCCACAATAGTTGCTACCACAGGAGAATCATCTCCTAACTTATCGTCATCGATTCGAGCCACCATGGTCTCGACCGCAACTACGTCGCACAGTGGACTGAACCCGTCTATGGCAGCGGCCACAACCCCCTTCACACCTAGTGCGACAGACCCTCTGTTCTCATACAATATGCCTAGTTCGAGTACAAGTCCTGCACTCACCTACTCCACTTTATAGACTTTGGGTCTGGGGGCAGGGAGCTCTAACGCTCTTCTGCAAAGTCAACTTGGGGGCACTCCTGTCCCTTTTAACGCTTGTCCTTACACAGGAGGTCATATCCCTCCTTCGTCCCCTTCACTTGGTGGTCCGCATCAGCAGTTCGTCGGGCAGCCTACACACACTAGTTTATTTGGAGCAGGGAGTCAAGGAACACCTGCGCATAGTATGTTGGTAGGTTCGACACTGTTCTCTTGGAATGGGACATTTGGTAACAACACTTTCTCATCCACCACTTTCCCATCTGGGGGAAATCCCATTTTTGGACAATCTACTCCTACGCAGGGTACTATTCCTGTGCAGGGGGCACATATAGCAGGACCTTGGAACTCAGGACAAGGATCTATTCCCTCCTCTGGAATGTCATTCTGGGGTAATTATTTCCACAGTCAATGGAACCCTGGACAGACTACTATGCCCCTCCCATCAGGACCGGCATGAGGTAATCCTTCCCAAATTCCTTCGAACATGATGCATGCCAAACACTCTATGTCCTTTATGGGAAATCAGTCAATGATGTCTCCGCAGATGCAAAATCCTTACGCTAGTCAGGGCCATGGTTTCTACCAGAATCCGGGCCAGCAGCCAAACTTTTCCTAGCAACCTGGTGCTAGTCAAACTCCAGGACCCTTTTTCCCAGGTTATCAGCAGCAACCCAAACTACCATTCCTGGCAACTTTACACTTGCCAGATTTGACAAGGTTGTTAAATGATCCTATTTGTCACGATCCACGTTGGCCTCCTATGCCAATGAAGTTTCCTTCAGACATTCCAAACTTTGAGGCCAAGCCTAATGAATATCCAGGTGATCATGTGACTACCTTCCATCTTTGGTGTTCATCTAACTCTTTGAAAGATGACCCCGTACAGTTGTGATTGTTTCAACGTACTCTTATCGGGAGTGTCGGGAAATGGTACATCGAGCTCGACCGCTCAAGATACTNACTACTATTCCTGGCAACTTTACACTTGCCAGATTTGACAAGGTTGTTAAATGATCCTATTTGTCACGATCCACGTTGGCCTCCTATGCCAATGAAGTTTCCTTCATACATTCCAAACTTTGAGGCCAAGCCTAATGAATATCCAGGTGATCATGTGACTACCTTCCATCTTTGGTGTTCATCTAACTCTTTGAAAGATGACTCCGTACAGTTGTGATTGTTTCAACGTACTCTTATCGGGAGTGTCGGGAAATGGTACATCGAGCTCGACCGCTCAAGATACTCTTCTTTTGGCGAACTGGCGATGGCCTTCCTTAACCATTTCCAGTTACCTGTGAGATACGACGCTGGCACAGAGTTGCTCGCCAATTTCGAATAGACAACAGCGTACCATATCTCTGATCATATCCGAGAGTGGAGACGTCGGAAGAGTCTAATCAAAGTACCAATCCCACTAGCATTCTTGCTTGAGTGGTTCCTTAAGTCTTTGGTCCCACAGTTATCCAAAGATGTCGCGACTTTCAGAGTTTTCTCCGAAGAAGATGCCATCATGAGGGCTCAACAGTTTGAGCTCATCTATTCTCAGTCTGGTTTATTATACAACATCTTTCCAGATACGCCACGTTCGATACTGGATAAAACTAGACAAACAGCTGGACCACATGCCGATGGTATTGTTTGTTCAGCAGAAACCAAGCCCGCTGAGCAATTGACAAAACAGTTGCAAGAGTTATCCATACAACACATAGCGACCAGCCAAACTACTGCTTTGGCTACTCCCCCTACCCAAACGTCAGACGTACACTCCATGCAGTCGACTAACCCAAAGGCCACCCAGTAGCCTGAAGGGAAGAAAAAACAATGAAAGAAGGGTGAGGGGGATAAAAAACCCACTGATAATGTTGGCGAGGACACTACAGAAAAATGGAAGGCGAGGTATCCATGCAACTTGTGTGCGGAAGACCACCCGACCCATCTTTGTCCTCGACTTGCAGAGGCCCAAAAGTTTGTCACACAACAATAGCAGGCAATGTTGACTAATCCTTTTCAACATGGGAAAAATTTAACTCAAGCCTCTACAAGTACAGAAGGGGGCAGCCAAGAATTCTACCCTCCTCCAAACAATCCCTCATCCCCGAACGTATATATGGTTAGGGGTGATGCTTTCATAACGACTAGAGTGCATGACTATAGTAAACCAAGCGCTTCTGAGAAGGGTAAAGAAGTTGATCTCCCATCTCTTCTTCTATAGATAGAGAAGACGTTGGGAGAAACAATGACACACATTCCAAAGGGTGCATTTAAAAAAGCTTCTCACAACCCAAATGCAAGGGCCACCCAGAATTACTCTGTGGTGGAGGATTTATCACAAACCCCTTGTGCAATGTTTGCTTTGGAGGTCCTCCAAAGCTGCCCTGCTCAGAGGAAAGCCTTGTTAACCGCTTTGGGCTCTATTGAGACTTGTAATCTAGGTACCATCATGTTAGATACAACCGACTTAAAACCTTGTATACCTTACCACGTAGCGTTTCAGATAGTAGTGGCTCATCCCACGAAAACTTTTACATGGAATATCTTCCGCACGGTGGTCGACAAGGGTGCCTCGATATGCGTTATGTCGTTAGCATTTTGGAAGGACATTGGCCAGCCCGCTTTGTCTCCATCACCTACTCTCCTCACTGTGTTCGACGGTCATTCTTTCCAACCATGTGGCATCGTTCCTTCTTTCCCTATGCAGTTAGGAGGGAAGACCATGTGTGTCGAAGTAGAGATAGTTGATGCTCCCCTCGACTATAACCTCTTGTTAGGACGGAGTTGGACTTATGCTATGCAAGCTGTGGTTTCTATAGTTTTTCGATTCTTGTTATTTCCACACGAGGGCTGAATAGTGACCATTGATCAACTGTCTTTCTCCAGACCTGACCCAGCTTTGGGGGCATCCACGGTCCCCATGATTGATAATCCTCAACCAGGTGTCGTTAACGTAGGAGTTGGTTTGTGCCCGTCCTTGATGGGTACCTTCGATTACCCACATCCTCATGATGATGTCAAATTTATATCTAATCACCATAAGGTTGAGATTTTTCAAGTTTCGTCGTTCCGCACGACTTACTTTAAGGATCCTTGGATTCTTCCTTCCCCATCAGCCACGATGGATGAGACAGGGCAACCCGACATGTCCATGCCCTTGTCTGCCACTGAGGTAGCATACTCTTTAGTCCAGCAAGCTTCAGCTAACCCTGATCCGACTCCTGCACAAGAGTTAGATCCAATTCTAGAGCTTATTTGGTCTCAGGGTTCTCTCGCTAACATTGATTCTTTAGACTTAGTCTTGCCGTCTGAAAAAGTAGTAATCCAAGCAATGACTAGTCCGGACAAACCTTGGGAGGATCTTCATCACAGATCATATTTCCTCCCAGAGTTAATCCGAATGGAAGCAGGAGAATTCAACGTTACCATGACGGGAGATCAGCCATGTCCTATTAATCTCTTAGCTACACAGGAAATTTATGCTGAGGGAAATATGGTGACTATCGTTGAAACTATACCCATCAACATCTCCCAAAACCCTGGCGTCATGGAGAATGTCTTCATCAGAGTGGATTGTTCCCCCGAAGACATTCAAATTTACACGGATCTTTTCAAAGAATTCCGCGACGTTTTTGCCTGGTCTTATGAGGAAATGCCAAGTATAGATCTGAAAATAGTTGAACATAAAATCACAAAGTATCCTGATGCCAAGCCTGTTCAACAAAAACTTCGTCCAGTGAATCCTAAGAAAGCAGCAGCCATCAAGATTGAGGTTAAGAAATTGCTCAAGGAAGGTTTCATTTATTCTATTCATTTGACTCAATTGGTGTCAAACCCCGTGCCGGTCAATAAAAAACAAGGCACGATTCGTGTATGTACCGATTTTCGTGATTTGAACAAGGCATGTCCCAAAGATAATTTTCCAACACCATTCATTGACCAGATCATTGATGAATGTGCTAGTTGTGAATCCTTTTCGTTCATGGATGGTTTTTCGGGATATAAACAAATCCAAATCAAACCTGAAAACCAACACAAAATGGCATTCATTTGTCCGTGGGGTACATTCGCTTATCGTAAGATGCCTTTTGGCCTTAAAAATGTTGGATCCACATTCCAGTGGGCCATGTCTTTTGCTTTTCATGACCTCAAACATATAGTTGAGGCCTATCTAGATGATTCATCATCACACTCTTGCAAGCGAACGGATCATCCCATGCACCTTAGACTAATCTTCGAACGTTGTCGCTACTTCAGGATTCGCTTCAATCCAAACAAGTGCAGCTTCTGCGTAACGTCGGGACGTTTTTTAGGTTTCATCGTATCAACAACAGGGATCATGGTCAATCCTCTTAAGGTGGAGGCAATAATCCAATTGCCCCCCCCACGTACAATCTTACAACTTCAGAGTCTACAAGGCAAGGCGAACTTCTTATGATGCTTTATTGCCAACTATGCCGAAATAACCAAGGGCTTTATGCGTTTACTAAAGAAAGACGTTCCTTTTTTCTGGGATGAAGCTGCTCAACGCTCTTTCGATGCATTAAAACACGCCCTCACAATCGCACCTCTGCTACGGCCACCTAACTATAACAAAGATTTCTTATTATATCTAGCTACCACAGAGTCAACCATAGGCATGCTTTTAGTTTAGGAAGATGATTCATTTTCAGAATACGTAATCTATTACCTGAGTCGAGGCCTTGTAGGACTGGAACTCAATTATTCTCATATCGAAAAACTTGTGTTGGCAGCAGTTCATGTTGTTCAATGGTTCCGTCACTATGTTATGTTTCGCAAGACCACCGTCATTGCTGTCCTGAATCCATTCCAGTACATGTTGACACGACGATTTATAGGCAAAAAAATCAGTAGATGGATCGTGATCCTCCAAGAATTTGACTTAGACTTTGTTTCAGCAAAGTCCAAGAAGTCATTGGTCTTCGCAGAGCTTATTTCGGAACTTTCGGTTGAGTCAGGTGACATTGTGCCTGAGGAATCGCCTATCTAGGGGGATATGTTTTTTATTGCATCTTCAGACCCCTGGTACGGAGATATACTTATCTATCTCCAGACTTTGAAGTGCCCCACCTCTGCTTCTCATGACGAGTGTCGGTGGATACGCCATCAGGCTAAGAATTATCTCATACTCGATGATACATTATATCGGAGAGGTGTAGACTGCATCTTGCATCGATGTCTCACTCATGAGGAGGCCATCATAGTGCTCAACGATTGCCATACTGGAGATTTTGGCGATCATTTATCTGGGTTGGCAACAGCCCAAAAGATTCTACAAGCAGGTTACTTTTGGCCGACACTTATCAAAGATTGTATTGAATCGGTCAAGAAGTGCCATCCGTGCCAAATATTCTCTCAGAAGATGAGGGCACATCTCGCTCCTATGTTTCCCGTCATCACAGTTGGTCCCTTCATGAAGTGGGGGATTTATTACACTACATGCAACCCCCCGTCAGCAAGGGGGCACCACTATATCATCGTAGTTGTTGACTACTTCACTAAGTGGGTCGAAGCTATGCCAACGTTTAAAGATGAGGGAGAGACTATAGCTCTCTTCTTATTCAACCATATCATAGCAAGGTTTGGCATCCCGAGAGAGATTGTCACTGACCATGGCAGTCACTTTCAGAACCAAATTATGACCAAATTAACATCAAATCTTGGGTTACGGTAGGAACATTCATCACCTTACTACCCCCAAGCCAATGGGCAGGTGGAAGCTGTAAACAAAACTCTTAAGACTATTCTACAGCGAACTATAAACTCAGCCAAGTCAAATTGGCATTTGATGTTGTACTCGGCATTATGGGCTTATCAAAAATCTGTTAAGACTGCAACCGGTTTCTCACCTTTTCAACTCGTTTACGGGCTGGAAGCAGTCTTGCCCATAGAATGTCAAATCCCATCTCTAAAATTGGCAATACAGTTATTGCCAGACACTTCTCTGCTTGAAGAACGATTAGTACACCTTGAGCAGCTTGATGAGCAGCATCGCGATGCAGCCCTGGCCAACGAGGCTCACAAACATAAGGTCAAGAGTCAATATGATAGGTCCATTCATCCTCAGATTTTCTCTGAAGGTGACCTTGTCTTGGTCTATGACCAAGACAAGGACCCCCTGGGGGTAGGAAAGCTTAAACCCATGTGGTTCGGACCCTTCATTATAAAAGAGGTATTAAAAAAGGGCGTTTATCGTTTGGTTGATTTTGAAGGGAATGCCTTGGCGGAGCCTAGAAATGGGCTTTACCTCAAGAAGTATTACTCATAGACAGGTCACTGTGGGTAAATTTTTGTAACATATGTATAGTCTTTGTACTATTACTTTTTAAGTTTCTTTTAAAGTGTTATGGATGTGTCATTGATGTTATCTTTCGTCAATATGGTAGATGTCAAGTGAGTCTGAGGTGTTCGTTGGGTATGCAGACGGTGCTAATCGACACACGTGGAAGCTTGCCTCCGCAGCTTGGGTAATCTTTACACCTCAAGGTCAATTGTTATCTTCCGGAGGTATATGCTTAGGTGACACCACAGATAATGTCGTCGAGTATAGTGTAGTTATGGAGTTGCTTCGTGATGCCTTGTCATTGGGTATCTCTCATATCTGGATCTATCTCGATGCTCAACTGGTTTTGTCGCAGCTAAACAGAGTATACCGGGTTCATGATCCAACTTTACACCGACGATTCCTTAGGGTACGTCTCTTAGAATGGAACTTTGATTATATTACATATTTTCATATTCCTAGGAGATTAAACCAAATTACAAATACTCTAGCTAATCAAATTTTAGATTGGCATCTTGCCCACATATAAAAAGAACATGGACATAAACATGTAAATACATTTTTGCACACATAATCCATAAGACACAAAAAAGATAAAAACCATATATAATCATCATAAAATAACCAGAGTACATAGATTGACGCAAGCGCCTCAAAAATGGGAATAGCAACGAGTCACTGGGCTTATGCCCTCAAAAAATATATACAAATAGGTGCTCGTGGCACATAAAAAGTCTAAAGTTTGTTCAAGGCCTATGGGCCCTGTTATAATCATCCACAGCACGGGCCAAATGCCTAAACAATCGGACCCATGTCTGAGGTGCCCCCACAACATGAGGCTGCATGGATGGCGGTAGGTCCTCTATCTCTGCCATCGGGACTGTGCGAGTGAGCGCAATGAATTTCCGCTCAACTCATCTAAGGACCCTCTCAGCCTCTCCAGCTGGGAGGTTCCCTGCTACTTCTGCTCCCCCAGTGGCGGCAGCCGCGGCTTCTAGCTGTGGATGACGCATGTTCCGTGCATAATCGGTAGTTCGCACGGGTCCCACATCTGCATGCAACAAACGTTTACCTGTCAAATACTCTAGCATACAAAAAAATGATATATATAACAAAAAGACATAAAAATTACATATGCAAACAAAAAAACTACAAAGGTGGAGACTTACCCATCTCCCCTCGCTCCTCACCAGGAGGCACGGGTATCTCAGGATCTCTAGAGAAATCTATCCCTGCATACGAGTAGTCCTCGATAACAGGGATCTTTCGTGACAGCCAATCAAAGAAATCATCATCGAAGGACTCAACGGTCCTTCCACCACCCTATCGCGGTAGTAATACTGCCCATCTACACACTGCAGGGAAAGAGGCCTGATGTCCTCGTACTACAACTCGAGGACTGAAACTCAGAACTCTCTCAAAAAACAACGAACACAAGATGGTCACGAACCCGAAGTTCCTCTGTGTCCATTGTCGGCAATCTATCAATTGCCTCTTCATGCACTCGAGCAGTGTGGTACTCCAGTCAAAGATTTGTGCATTCATGCACTGGATGGCACAGTTCATCTGTGCGCATGAAGCCTGATGCACGGCTGCTGAGTCGGTAATCCGCTCAATCAGTAACAAGATAGTCTACAGCGCTAAGTTAGTAATCTTGCTAATGGGTACATGGGAGCCCACACGGTCAGTCCCAGCCTCACAATGCTCAGCTATCAATTTTGAGATCTTGCTCGGCCCCGCAGAAAAAGTCTGGTAGTTGACTGGTTCCCCTCTCCTTGAGAGGCCAGTCAGAAAGTAAATATCCTCGGTGGTGGGCACCAGTGATTGCCCCTCTATCATAAATGCCTCTACATTAGGGTGCCAGTAATCAATCAAGGAATTCAGTAGCCTTGTTTGTGCGTGCATAAATGGACATAAAAAGAATTTGAGTAAACCGCATTGCATTAACACAGCCACGACATTCGGATCTGCTGCAACCAACTCACTGATTGCCTCATGCTCCCTTTCCCTCCACTGGACATACATCCTGCCAACACAAAAAGGTAAAGGAGGGTCAGTACTTCCTTTTAGTTTGCTTTTTCATCATTAAAGGGGGGTACACACAGGATGTAGAGGTGACAGTCGTGTGTACACGTGGGCAGACTTTACTCTGCCCGAGTGTACACGCAGGCTGTTCAGAGACAACCCGCGTGTACCTAGGGCTGACCTTTTTAAGGTCGACGCCCACCCAAAAACTAAACTAAACAATGAAATTGAAGTATTGAATTGCTAGATAAGGGAGTTTGTACTTACTTGGTCCAAGCAGAAGTTCGTTTCGTCCATTGTAGCTTCCGGAATCACTATTTTTGGCAAAGGGGGTCTTTTGGCTCCAGAGTCAATTTCCAAATCAGCAATGGTGATAATGAGCTGCCAACTTCTATTTATAGACTTTTTGGCCTCTTTTTGTCACCTTTTTGGCCTCCCTTATCAGTTTCTTTATACCAAAAACCATTTAGAGTGATCTAGGAGTTATATGGGAGGGATTTGATCAGGTATTGGGACAATTTTTTTTGAGTTTTGAGAAAATATTGACAGTCCATATAAAAAAAAAAAAAAAATCAACTTGAGCATATAGGTTAGGTTACCACCCCAACTTTTGCATCTCGTTGTATTTTTCTTCTACTATAGGATTGATCCCATCCAGTTGTGACACGGAACAGTCATATCTGCTCTAGAAGTGTCGCAACTTGGTGGTAGAGCTTACCAGAACATGGATGCCCTAGGTAGGTCCTGGTTAAATTATGGTGTCCATGCCATTTCTAAAACCACTGTAGGCTCGGGAGTCTGTATAGTCTTTCCTAAATATGAGTTTGAGCCTCATTTGCATGAGTCTTTTTCACTCTTTGTCTTACCCTCAGAACTCCTAAACAATAACGGGTCTCCTTTTAAGCCCTTTTCAGACCCTCTAAAAATGAAAAGATTGCCAAGCGATCTTGTGACCTTTCACGCTTTTTAAACTGAAATTTAAAGTCACGTCTGTCCGGCGGTAGTTTACCCCTTTTTCGGTCTAGACGGTCAACTGTACGAACAAGGGTATACTCTATCGAATTCCCATTCTTTAGAAGAGTACTCTCACGTATAATTTTATTCCTTTTTCGGGCCTGAGGGACTAAATTTACGAAAAAGAAACCCCCACGAAGTCCATAGTTAAGCTCTTTTCAGACTCCCTAAAATTGAAAAGATCATCGAGTGACCTTATTCTTTCACACTCGTTAAATTGGTCCAGAAGAATATTCCTGACGGAGTCCATA
>JASDQU010506510.1:42852-67849 GCA_032191745.1 Picea mariana
ACCTAGAAAGGACATGGGCAGTCCAGAAGATATCCGGGCAGCAACAGAAGGTTGTGGGCAGCAGGCCTAAGTTGTGGGCAGCGTGTCCGAGCAATTGGAAGCAGGTCCAGGCAGTGATACATGGGTGCTGGATAATGGACCATCTAGCCATACGATGAGAACGAAGTCAATGTTCCGTAGTGTTTCAGAGACGGGCTCAGACTAGCATGTGAAGATTGGGGCGCGCATCAGGCATGCAATGAAGGGGTAGCAAAAGGTGGTTCTCTGGAGGTGGCAGAGTTGGTATTTGTTCGGAGCTAAAGATTGATTTGCTCTTAGTATCTGTTTTGGAGGATTTGGGGTATGCAGTTATGTTCGAGGATGGACAGGTACTCATACGTTCAGAGGGAGCAGAAACCGAGGATGCAGCAATGAGGCTTGGCATCGGGAAGGGTATGATGTACAGGGCGCTGGGATAACCTGTAGTGTGGTCCAAGGGGATCTTGGATCGTAGATTAGATTATACTCTAGAGTGCAACAGAGGTAGTAGGAGGGTCTTCCAGTTCAGAGGGAGCAACTACAACAACAACATATTTGATGGGGTCAGAGATTGATCCAGGAGGAGGTTTTTCTAGAAGTACCTTCCTCGCTAAGAGGGAGTGTTAGTTTTTGGGGTAGCTCGGATGGTACTTCTGCATTGGCAGTGCCTAACGTGTGGAAGTGTTCGAGCGATACTCTCTAGATATTAACTTTATAAAGTGATTTTATAAAGTACATTTTATATTTAATGACTTAAAGTAACTTTTTATAAAGTTGAATGACTTTAGTGATTTAAGTCATCTCAACRAAAGATTAAGTCACGACCRTTGATCTCATAGGGGCAAGATCTAATCTTACACTTGGAGATCTAGGGTTAGGGTTTTAGTCATTAAAGGAATTATAAAAGGTGATCTAAGGAGAGTGAGAGGCACACAATGAGTGCATAGGAGCAAGAGGGAGTCTTGCTCATGTACTTGTGTCTGAGTGGGTAGGGCTGAGGAAGTGTGCAAAGGGGCAATGAGGGAGATAACAGCCAGGTGGGCTAGGCTATCAGCTGCAGCATTGTAATCCTCTAATGGGCCATTATCCTAGGACGAGAGCCCATGATTTTTAGCAATAAAATCAAACTTAGAACTGGTTTTCTTGCAAGGGTTTTTCCAGGGGTGTTTACCTAAAATCTCTTGTGCAATGTGTGTTATGGTTTTTGTTGTTTATGCTTTCGCTTATTTTCGTCGAGTAACCTAGCTGTGTTTTTTATTCAACAAATCTGTTTTATTCAGAATAATTTGCCAGTGCTGGGTTTACAGAAATTCAACACAACATTCCTAGAAAAAAACAATTGGTCCAATTTGCACGAAACATGGAAACATGTACAAGTTTATGAAATGGGAATGCCTGGAAAGTGACCCCCCAAAATGGGTACATCAGGGGAAATGCTATATATAAAAAATACTATATATATAATACATTATATTGCAAGAAAATAAGAAGGATACACATAAATGACATTTTAGAACGAAAACCATGTCTATATTAACTCCCATAGATGATTACATAATGTAAAATCCAAAATGAGCCTTTATAGACGAGGCTATGCATACAAAATCAACTTTTATACATGAGGATATATGTGTTGAAAATGAAATAAAACATGAGTTAAAGACAAATACAATTACATATCAATCTCATCCTCATCCTCGTCAACAAAAATGGAACAAGATGCCTGTTTAGCAGAATCAGAGCGTGGATTGGAAGAAGAGGCAACTCCATTTCTGTTTGCATCAACCACCAATATCAAGAGAAACAAGAGATAGTTCCAAGTCAGGGCATTTTGGATCCACATCCTAGTCTTTATGAGGTCCACTTACATATTCTTCACCCCTATGAGACACAAGGCGTAGGTTTGAATGCACACATACAAGATCCTAAGCCTTATGCGATCCCAACCTGTTGCGCTTCATGGAATGAATGAAACCGTATGTTCTCCAATTCTTTTCATTGATGAAGTGCTTGCCATTTGTGATAGAATACGAGTGGTAAGGTTTTGCAAATATACATCAATTTCCCCATGAAAAGTGCACCATTTAATCGGGTTCATGCTCCTCCTCTCATTCAAAGATGGTATGTCTGCAAAATCCTCCAATCTAACAGCAAAACAAGCAAATTATTCACACTTCAGTTCATATAGAAGCTGGAAACAACCTTTGGAAGGCTTTCTTCACTTCATTGGCTACCTCCTTGTCCTTATGTTGAGCCTTCCTCTTCCCTCACTTTGAGTCGTGACTTCATTCAACAAAGTGTGCAATGGAGTATTAAAACCATTCCACCTTGCAACAATGATGGACCTCACGCGCTTTGCAAAACCAACATCCACAAAAGAAGTGGGAACCTCCTTTGTAATAATTTCCACAGTTTTCTCAACCATGGTATCCATGCCATCATAAATCTCTCTCGAGAAAGGTTTGTTTGTGTTTGCATTTTGGTGAAGCTCAAATGCTAGTAATGTGAACTTGAGCAAGAAATCTATTTGGCTCCATCAATCCTTGTCAATCAACACCCTCCACACCATACCTCCCCTCTCTGAATCTGCCTATCTCCACTTAGCCCAAGTCACACATACCACCATACTCATTAATGCAGATTTGATATCAATAAGGCGATGCAACATGATGAAGTTAGAGGCATATCTTGTCACAACAACTTTGAGCAACTCCAATTTGGAGTATTCTCGATATATTGGTTGATATTGGTGGCGGTTGGTGATGAATTCTACGATCTCCCTAGTCTTCCTTGTGATCTCCTTAATCTATGCAGCTTTAGCCTCAATCTCTTCTAAAATCAGAATTAAATTATGGACAATGCTAGGTGTCCAAAAAATATGATGATATTTACCCTCAACAATCAAGCCTACAACTTTGCAAACAAGTGCATTATTTGTGATAACTTGCACCACATTTTCTGGGCTTACTTGCTTAACAACAACAATTAAAATTTCAACAATGAAATTACTATCTTTTACCTCACTCGAACAATCGTTCGCTCTCAATAACATTGATCAATGGCCTATGCTTTGCATCATTCATCCATATGAAACAATGGAAACCCCCGAGCTACTCCATGAGCTATGAATTGGTCTTAAAACATCCTCAAGAAGCTACTTATCTTTCTTGAGCAAAATTATTCTGATTTTTCATAGTTTGGCCCCTTGAAACCTTGAGGGATTGTTTTAATTGCCCTCACCAAGCATTGCTGATAGGGAGACCAAACCACCACATTAAAAGGGATACTGCAAGCATAGATGGCCCTTACCACTCTTGTCTCAGTCTTTTCTATCCCTTGATTGTTAATCATTTTCAACTATTTGCTATCTTTACCTGTAGCTGAAGGTTTTGATATCTCTTCTTCTACCTTTGCCGCCCTCCTCTTCCTTGCTTCATGGACAATTCTTGGCTCATTGCGAGCAACCAAGTGAGTATTGCTACCAACATTGCTTCTTTGCTCTTTCAACTTTTGAGCATCATTATGCCTTTGTCAAACTTGGCCCTCACCTCTAGATTTCTGGTATGTGCACAAACATCAACACCCTTTACTCTTTCATGCAAAATGTGAGTCTTGAGTCTTGTGTAAAAACCCTTGTAGATCTTTCAACTATCACATAAATTACACCTCCATTCACTAAGACACGCAAATGATTGACTTGTGTGAAGGATCTAGACCACCCACTAACTTCTACATGGAGACTAGAACACGAGATACCAACATACAAACCTTTCATAGAACAACTATTAAACCAAACACGCAAAATACTTAGGAAGAAATACTGGAACTTAGAGATAGAAGAGGAAGGGAAATTACCAAATTTACAAAATCCACGGCATGCACCAAGGGCAGCAGAGGCCAAACCACCCTCTATGAGGCCAAAAGCAATGTCCAGTGCCCTCTAGGAACTACTACTATTTCGTAGCCAACCTTCCATAATGAGATTGCAGATTTTGAGAGGAGCCATCATATCCTCCTATTTCCGATAGTCCTTGCACCTTAACCCACATTCAATTTGTCTGTACACCATATTACTCCACTAAAAGGCAGAAGTTTGCAAAGGATGGCAAGGATTTGCAGAGTTAAACCATAACACTCCCTTGCCCCATGGAGAGCACATGCAGTGCCAAATGTTGTATGGATGAGGTCTCATGTAATTGGCATTAATACTATGGATGGGGCATGCAGAGGCCCCTCCATTTACTAATCTAACACCTTCATCCAAATGAACCTTGTTACTGGTTTGTGTGTGTCCACCAATACATTTTGGCCATGCAAGACATGGAAATATTCAATCCTCTTAAATCCCTGTCCTTTTGAATAATATGTTGTCCTAGACAGTAGAGGTGTAATCTTCTTCGATGATGATTGAGATAGAGAGACCTAATAAGAACCCCATCCTTTTTGAATACTCTGTTGAACTAGACAGTAGAGGTGTAATTTGTTAAATTTGGTAGCATCAATAGTCATTTTCCAATGAGAGGCCATGTGGGCCATCCTGAGGCTAGCCAGAGAGATTTGGAGAATCAACCAGTCTTGTGAGGTATTGACAAAAGCCAGGGGGAACGTACAACCTCTGTGAGTCAAACCAAAAGTCAGGACGAACGAGATGCTATATGATCTTGTGAGTCTAGCCAAGGCAAAGGAAGAAGTCTTGTAAGTCTAAGACAAAAGTCAAGATGTAAGTCTAATGCAAAAGTCAGGGGGAATGTACAACCTCTGTGAGCATAGACAGTCTAGTGCAAAAGCCAGGGGGAACGTACAACCTCTGTGAGCATAGACAGACTAGTGCAAAAGTCAAGGGGAACTTACAACCTCTGTGAGCCTAGTCAAGCCTTGTGAGCCATGAGCAAAAGTCAAGGGGAACTTACAACCTCTGTGAGCCTAGTCAAGCCTTGTGAGCCATGAGCAAAAGTCAAGGCATCTAGCAAAAGTTAGGTTGAATGTACAATTCCTATGAGCTAGAAACAAACAATCTTCCTTATGCAAATAATGTAAATGTATTGATCTAGTGTGTTGGCACATGTAACAATATCCACCATGAAAAGGAATTTGAGTTGCCTAACTCAGTTGTAAAAGTCGAATTGCATGTTTAGTTTGAGTTGTCAAACTCAAGTTGTAAAAGACAAGTTGCATGTCTAGTTCAAGTGGTCAAACTTAAGTTGACAAAGTCATGTTGCATGTTGCATGTCGGTGTTACATGCATGCATGTCCAGTTGCATGCATGCATGTCCAGTTGCATGTCATGTTGCATGTTGCATGTTGCATGCCATGCATATCCCAAGTCTCAAGGGCGAGTTGTCATTCAAAGTTCAGTTAAGTCAAGTGACAATTCGAGTTGTAAAGGCATGCTGGCTATTACTAATTTGAACTCACTCTTCTCTTCCTCCCTGCGCCTTTATATACAGAGCTCAAGCCCCTCTTCTTAACACAATGCTTTGCAGCGCAAGAGTGAAGGAAGAAGTCTGTTTGCAGGTGGAAGAGAGTAGGCAGTGCTTGAGTGTATTGCAGCTGATATACACAGGCAGCACTTGAGTTTCTGATATACATACAGTCAGGTTTATATCGCCATTAAAGACAGCGAATAAGTGCTGGTTTTATCAGCAGTAAAAGACAGTAAAGAGTGCTGGTTTATATCAGCAGTAAAGAGTGCTGGTTTTTGTGTTTGCTGGTCATACTGTCAGGTATTTTCATGGTGGTTTACTGTACATGATCTTACATATTATTTGCAATTAAAGGAATATTGTTTGCTAGAGTTTTCTCCAGGGTAAATTCTTGTGCATGTGTGAAATTCTATTTGAGTACCTATTCTACTTCTGTTCATCATTTCGAGTATCCATTTTGCTGGTTGATAAATCAAATTTTGTTTAAAGCGTTGGAGAAACTAAAGGAATAATCCGCATATTAAATCAAGCTTGGTAATTTAACATAATCTTCCTGGAAGATGATTGAGATAGGGAGAACTAATAAGAATTATAGAGCCCCCAAGTATTGTAACTTTGTGAATGCCCAACTTAGACAATAATGAAAGGCCTTGGAGCAAAGCTAGTGCTTCTGCCTCATTTAGTAGTGGTGTCGATGCCGCATGCAAACTCAATAACTTGATTTCCTGTGAGGTCGAATACAACACCCACCCTGACACTTGTCAGCCCTTATATTTCTATTAATTGAAGCATCACTTTCAGAAAAAAATACTATATTGCTGTGCCAAGAGAAGTGAGGTGCTCTATATCCTAGGTGGGGACAAATGTGTGTGTTTATGCACATAACTCTAATTAAAAAGAAATGACCTCTTATTTCTCAAGCTAGTCTTATATAAACTATACTAGCAAAGCTTCATCTTAACCATGGATATAATAAGTGCCAAGAGAGATCAAAGTATGGTTATATAGATATATCTCAATTTTTTGATAATTTTTGGCTCTTAATAGATCTGGGGTTAAAGATGGACCTATCCTAGCATTTATATATGAATATGATATTATATATAATATTAATATTATAATCTTATTGTATTAATGTATTATAGAATAAAATAAATGTTATAAATTTTAACTTATCATTCTATTATGATATTTTAGTATATAGAATTTTTTAATATCTGTCATCTTTCTTTTGTGTTTTTGAAATCTAATATTAAACTTTTTTTCTATCTATATCACATTTGTATGCATTATATATATATATATTTTTTTTTTTCTTATAAATATAAATTATATTTTTTATATTACCGTTTTTTTTCCAAAGAGAAAAAGCGTAAATTTTATTTCATATGAAAAGAAAATTTACATTCTGAAGAATGCACGAGGAGTCATGCATTTAGTCTATCTATTCTCCCCTACTGGGGATGACCCGAGCAAAAAGAATACTACAAGATGCCTCGTTAAGAGGGTCTGATGCTTCAAATAAACACATAGATGACCAGTATCCATTGTTTTATATAGACCAGTACAAAAATGACCACCTAGTGGTCTAAACAAGAAGTCTGTGCTGCCATCCTAAAACCTGCGCACTGACTGCCATGTGAAAGCCTCGATCTGAAGAGACCAAAAAAGATTAAATCTGTGTATCAACATTAGCAACAATTTATCCGCAGACCAGACTGCGTCCATGAACCAAAAAACAGTAAATTAAATGTTGTCTGCTTGGTGCTTGAAGATAACACCCTGACAAAAATGCCATAACACAAAATCTGGCAGTAATCAAGACTGTGAATCTAGGTTGACATGGCCCCCTGCTTCTATAAAAGGACGGTGATAATATTCAAAATTGGACTCTTCTCTGGATTCAACTATATTCCACTGCCCATGAGCCAAGAGAATACCCTCCTTAGAGAGTTTGTCGTCCGCTCTGTTTCTTTCACTGTATACATGGCAAATAGAGAAATTTGTATAAGTGTCCAGAATTAAAAAAACTTCATCAAGAAGCGGCAAAAGTCTGATGTTGTGACACTTTTGTGATTTTCTTATCCAGTTTATAATCACCATTGAGTCACCAAAAATTTGAAGCTTGGATATTCCTTTTTCCCCAGCAAAAGTTAGCAGCAATTTTAGTGCCATTAGCGCAGTGAAATTGTTTGTTCCAGGGCCCAATCCCCATTTTATTTTAAAGAGATGGGAATCTGAAAGGTGTAAAACTGCGCCCCCTCCACACAGCAAACCCTCATTTTGTGAAGCTCCGTCAAAAAATGCCCACGGCCTCAAATGATCCACTGATTCCTCCATTACCTGGCTTGCCGGAGGGGCATCCTTCCCTTGTGGGAAGTGAGAAAGAATGCTAAGGCTTTGAGCAGCAATGAGTTCTGGAATGAAAGATTTCTCTTTGAAGATAATAGAGTTGCGAGTTAACCACACACCCCAATTTATTAGCAAAGGAAGAGCTTTTATATTAAGATTTTCTGGATCTTGCAGCCACTTTTGCCAAGCCTCTTCAATGGTTTGTCCATCCCAAATACAGTCCTGTCGGAGTGCTCTTGTGCATTCAGTCCACGTCTGGTGTGTAAAAGGACAGACTATAAAAAGGTGAATGCTAGTTTCCTCGGCTCCTTTGCACAGTGGACACCACCCTGGTCCTTCCAGTCCTCTAAGCTTCATTCTATCCCAAGTTGGCACCTTATTTTTAATCAGACACCACAGGAAAATATGGGCTTTTAAAGGACATTTTTTTTTCCAAATTCCTTTCCACCACCAGGAAGGTTCCTGTTGGAGTATGTCAATGTTTATTTGTGTGTATCCTACTTTTGACGTATAAATTCCAAGGGGACTGTGTTGCCAGACCAATTCGTCTTCTTTGTCTGTTATCTGAATGTGTCCTGTTTTGAGAGCTTTGATATAGTCATTCCATGCTTCTATAAATTCTTCCCCCAGACCCAACTGCAGGGCCCCTTTCCATTCTTGTCCCTACACCATGGTTCTATTTTTGTCTGTGATATGAGCCAAGTGAAAAAGACCCCCTTCGTGTAGAATATCAATTAGTGGCTGGGGAAGAAGATGTGCCCTGTCATTGCCCGGCCAAGGACCCTGGCCAATTCTGATTTTGGTACCTTTGCCCACCCTCCAAGCCAGGCCTTAACCGACCACTGAAAAAGATTTTAAGAGAGCTTTCCAAATAATCGAGTAGTTTTGTGCTTCCTTTGTAGGCCTTCTGATCCACTCCTCCACCGAATCCGGACTAATATATTTTTGGGCTACCAACTTTGTCCAGAGACTTTCTGTGGTAATCAGTCTCCAACCTACTTTCGCTGCAAGGGCTTTGGAGAACCTGTGAATATTTTTCATCCCCCACTCCCCCAAGAACTTTGGGGTTGCCAATGTTTCCCATTTGATCCAGGGCATAACAAAACTTTCCTTTTGACCCGCCCATAAAAATCGGAAATAGATTCTCCTGATTTTCTCCAATGTTCCTTTTGGGACCCAAGCTAGAGAGATCCAATATACCGGGATAGCTTCCAACACTGACTTAACTAAGATCAATCTCCCTGCTCTTGATAACCATCAGAAGCTCCATGATTTCAATCTCTTTTCTAGCTTGGCTACTAGCCAGCTCCAATCCTCCTTTTTGTAGTTGTTGGGTTTTAATTGAAAACCAAGATACTTCAAACCTTTATTGAAAGGTCTTGACTCAAAAACGAAAAAGTCCTCGTAAACTCCTACCTCCACATCCTCCATGAGGTGTGCTGACATAGTGGATTTTTTGCCATTTATCTGCATACATGTAGCCTGACTAAATAGATCCAAAATAGACCTTAACTTCTCCGCATCTTGCCTTAGTCCACTGCAGAAGATCATAACATCATTCACAAAGAGAAGGTGGGAGAGCCTTAGAGTTGGCGATAAGGAGACTCCAATAAATTCCCCTCTGGATTTTGCTTCAATAATGGCCCTACTGAGCCCTTCCTCCACCAATAGAAACATGAGAGGTGACAAAGCACAACCTTGCCTTAGGCCTCTTGCTGCTGTAAAGAAAGATGAGGCCGCACCATTTATAAGGACAACAAAAGACATTGTTGAGATACAACTCATAATCCAATTTGTAAAAGGGAGATCAAAACTCTAGTGAGATAACAACATCTTCAATTAAAGCCAACCGACTCTGTCGTAAGCTTTTGAGAGATCTATCTTAAGCACAATCCCTTTTAATTTCCGGGTTTTGATGCTATGTAAGGCCTCTTGTGCAACTCTGATTTTTGGCCATTTATCTGCATACATGTAGCCCGACTAAATAGATCCAAAATAGACCTTAACTTCTCTGCATCTTGCCTTAGTCCACTGTAGAAGATCAGAACATCATCCACAAAGAGAAGGTGGGAGAGCCTTAGAGTTGGCGATAAGGAGACTCCAATAAATTCCCCTTTGGCCTTTGCTTCAATAATGACCCTACTGAGCCCTTCCGCCACCAATAGAAACAAGAGAGGTGACAAAGGACAGCCTTGCCTTAGGCCTCTTGCCACTGTAAAGAAAGATCAGGCTGCACCATTTATAAGGACAACAAAAGACACTATCGAGATACAACGCATAATCCAATTTGTAAAAGGGAGATCAAAACCCAAGTGAGATAACAACATCCTCAAGTAAAGCCAACCAACTCTGTCGTAAGATTTTGAGAGATCTATCTTAAGCACAACCCCTTTTAATTTCCAGGTTTTGATACTATGTAAGGCCTCTTGTGCAACTCCGATTGCTTTGTGGATCTGTCTACCTTCCAGAAAACCAAATTGTTCCTATGAGATGGACTTTGAGAGGAAGACTTTTAGCCTTCTACTAATAATTTTGGCTATCACCTTATAAATACAATTACAAAGGGAGATAGGTCTGAAGTCATCCAAGGATTGTGGATCATTCATTTTGGGAATAAGGGCAATGAAAGTTGCATTTAGCGGAGGAGGATGGATATGCTCGTTTTTTTTGGATTCTTCGACAACTTTTTGAATATCCTTCCCAATGAGATCGTAAAGACCCACCAAGAAGTCAATTGACCACTCGTCTGGACCTGGACTCTTTTCTCTTTGAAAACTATGCAGTACCTCTTTGAGTTCCTCTTCAGAGACTTCTTCCATAAGAGTCCTATTGTCTTCCTCTTCCACAAACCTTGGGAAAAAAGGGCCATCTGAACTATAGCATCTATAGTTACTCTTCCTTGAACTGAGTATATATTTTTGAAATGTTGTAATCCTAGCTGTCCTAGGTCCTCAAATGATGTAAGCTATCTGCTAGAGGAGTCCTTAAGGCCCGAAATAGTATTTGCCATCTTCCTTCCCTTTGCATAAGCCTGGAAGAATTTAGTGTTTTCATCCCCATTCTGTAACCATAGTGCTCTGCTCTTTAGCCTCCACTCTGCTTCTCTTGCTTCCAAGAATTGCCTTCTTTTTTTTCCAAGGAAAGTAAGGCCTCTTTGGCTTCAGGAGATGAGAAACCTCCACCCTCTGTGTCTTAAATTGATTGTAATTCTGCCTCCGTGCTAATAAGCTCCTGTTCATCCAACTGCTTCTTCTTTCTAGCCCATTCAATCGTGGCCTTTTTTAAATTTTTTAGATTTTGGGCAGCTTCCTGTTCTTCTTGGTTAATGGGAATTCATATCTCTTTTACTAGATTGATGAATTCCTCCTCCTTTAACCAGGCATAGTTGAATTTTAAATGGCTCACTGGTTTCCTTGTGTTTCCTGCAACTTCCATAAATATTGGGTAGTGATCAGATTCGCCTCTTGATCCCACCCATTCTCTGAAAAGAAAACGATCTATCCTTTTTGCGATGTGATCTTCCCCCAATCTCTTATTCATCCAAGTTGGACAGAGTTTTGTGGGAGCAATATCTAATAAACTCGAGTCTCCCAATTTGTGGCTGAAATAGTCCCACTGGACATCTGCATGGGCTCTTTGGCCCCAAGATTCTGCAGCTCCCAGGGAGAAATTTAGATCTCCCCCAAGGATGGGATTCCTTTCCTTTGTAAAAGAGTTTGCTAGAAAATTCTCTCAGTACTGTATACACTCTTGGGAGGGTCCGTAAACATTTAAGATCGTGAATGTCCTTCCAATGTCCTCCACATTAACAATCATGCCTGTTAAATTATCGAGCTTGATTCTTTATGCGGATTATTTCTTTAATTTCTTCAACACTTTGGTTCCAACTTAATATATTTTAACAATATAGAATCATAACTGAATAGCAATAACCATGTAGATACATAAGCATGCACATCAACAACACATGTACCCTGGGGAAACCCTGTACAGGGAGAAAAACTCCAGCAAACGATATTCCTTTATTGCATTAATAATGTAAGATCACTTACAAATATCCACCATGAATACTCTGCTCTTAAAGAGCTTGCCAAGTTGACTCTGACCTGGCAAAGAACTAAGAGACCTTGCTGATATAGATGTATCCTAGTTGCTTTCAAAGACTGAGATATATCAGCTCTGATATGGGTTGTTGAACCTGCCTATGTATGACTGATATGCGCCTCTATATGCTGATCTACAACACTGATATGCGCCTCTGTATGCTGATCTACAACACTGATATATGCCTCTATTGTGCTGCCTCTATATGCTGATATACAACACTGATATGCTGCCTCTGTATGCTGATCTACAACACTGATATATGCCTCTATTGTGCTGCCTCTATATGTTGATATACAACACTAATATGCTGCCTCTGTATGCTGTCTCTACAACACTATTTGTGGCCTCTATATGCGCCTCTACAACACTGATATGCTGCCTCTACAACACTGGTATGCTGCCTCTATATGCCCCTCTACAACACTGGTATGCTCCTTTGATATGCTACCTCTGTCTCACTGATATGCGCCTCTATATGCTTCACCCTTAGCCAACATATAAACTCTGTAGAAGAGAGGGGTCGACCTCTGCTTATAAATGAATGAATAGGAGAATTAGATGGCTCGAATTAGAGGTAGAAGGCATGCTTGACATAACTCAGCTTCACACTTTAGTTTGAAAATAGAACTAGACTTGAGACTTCAGTTACAACTCACCCTTGACTTGGCATGCATGCGTACTAACTTAGCATGCTCATGTCATGCATGCATGCAACATGCGACAACTTGACAACATTGTCTTTGACTTAGACATGCAACTTTGACTTCTACAACTTGACTCTTTACAAGGCAATTCAAATTTCTCTTCATTGTGGATAATGTTACACGTGCCAACGCACTAGATCAATACATTTATATCATTTGCAATATTAGGAATATCGTTTGTTTCTAGCTCATATGAATTTTATATTCAACCTAACTTTTGCTAGATGCCTTGACTTTTGCTCANTAAGGCAATTCAAATTTCTCTTCATTGTGGATAATGTTACACGTGCCAACGCACTAGATCAATACATTTATATCATTTGCAATATTAGGAATATCGTTTGTTTCTAGCTCATATGAATTTTATATTCAACCTAACTTTTGCTAGATGCCTTGACTTTTGCTCATGGCTCACAAGGCTTGACTAGTCTCACAGAGGTTGTATGTTCCCCCTGACTTTTGCACTAGTCTAACTATGCTCACAGAGGTTGTATGTTCCCCCTGACTTTTGTACTAGTTTGTCTATGCTCACAGAGGTTGTACATTCCCCCTCACTTTTGCACTAGACTGTCTATGCTCACAAAGGTTGTACGTTCCCCTTGACTTTTACATTAGATTAACATAGCATCTCATTCGTCTTGACTTTTGGTTTGACTATTAGAGGTTGTACGTTCCCCTTGGCTTTTGTCAATACCTCACAAGCCTAGTTGATTCTCCAAATCTCCCTGGCTAGCCTCAGGGTGGCCCATATGGCCTCTCATTGGAGAATGACTGTCGATGCTACCAAATTTAACAATGCCCAACCCTGATTCAAAACCCCAAGAATTTACAAGCTCGATAGATCTTGACCTCCAACCCATGGACAAACCCCCCAAATGTCCTTTTGCGTCTAAACCTATGAAATTCCAACCTTCAAAAAGATTCTCCAGGAGAGGGACAACTAAATTTGCATCACCTAGTGTCTCTTGAAGCATCAAAATATCTGGTTGAGAGGACTCCACCAGCCCATGGAGGGAAATTTTCTTCGAAGGGCTTGCCATATCCCTTCAATTGAAAGAGAGCAATTTCATTTTGCAGTCCCCTCCAGGGTTGGCATTGCTCTAAGGGCCCGAGTGATGGAAAGTTGACGACCAACTGCCATATCCAAGGGAGCCCTAGTCTGTGCTTTTGAGAGGAAGGCTTTTCTCCCCCTCCCCTTACTTAAAGATGAAGGCTAAGGGTTTAGCCCCAACCCCTCGAGTTTGTATTATTTTTTATTGATCTGTATATTTTTTTAGGAAAATCATGCAGGGAAACCGAAGGGATGGTTCCCCACATTCATGGATGGCATCCCTAGTAAACCCGTTGGCGTAGACTAGTGTGCCTAACCAAGGGGGATTCAAACTAGGCACTTTCTAGCACAAAACTAGCCAAATGCCTAACAACATTGGTGACCATGGGTTGTGTAACACCCTAGTTTTTATTCTCAATGTAGCATTGTATATTTGTAAGTATTATGAATGGCCGCAGGACAAACAATGTAATATTTAAACATTGTACATTGAAAATAATAAAATGTAATACACCGTCGGATGTAGACATGTAAGGACTAGAGTAATGGTGGGCTATGATTCCACAAGAGAGGGAGCTTATTGGGGTTTCCATATGCCTTGAGTTTTAAGTCATCTTCATTAATCAGTTTGTCATTTAGCCATTTATCCCTTTGACTTATTCAACACTCAATCATTGAATTCATGTAAGAGGTTGGGTGAGGAAGTCAACCCACTCAGTTATGACAACATGGGTTGAGTGTAATCATTCTTGGGGTAAGATTAAGAGTCAAGCAAGCATGGGAGAAGAGGATTTTTGGGTAGGAAGAAGAGCAGTTTTTACAATTAGCATAAAGAGAGGAAAAAGAGAGTTGAGCATTGGGAAAGAGTGGCCAACCATAGTGGGTATGAAAGATAGCTTGCTAGAGTTGGGAATTGTGTTGATTATGAAGTTGGTATGCTTGTGAGTGTTTCCTGTTGAGGAAATTACCCAAGAGCATCGGTGACTGCGGTGTGAGGACTCCTGTTGTAGCTGAATTTCCTGGAGCCCCCAATAGAGAGATTCATGGCTGGTCTGTGCTGAAGCACTGGAGGGGATGGAGATTGTCCGAGGGACTATGGTTTAGAGAAGGAAATCTCATTCCTTGGGTTGTGCAAACTGATGGACAAGAGAGCAGGGTGGTTGGAATTGCTATAGGAGTCGTGTCACTGTGTTTTAGTGGGTAATTGAGTTGTTACAGTAGATTGTAGACACCCATAGGAGCCTATCCGTCCTTGTGGACTCATAGCGCCAACTTAGGGGTGGCTTGTTGCAGAGAGAATTGGTGCAATATAGCCTACGGTTGGGAGAAACATTCTTCGTTTACGGTCGGTTGTGTAAAACGTTTTGAAATATAAGTGTTTTGATCATTGTGTTATTTACTGTTTAAGGCTGTGGATAAACGCTGCATTTACTCTATGTGTTGTATGCATGAATGCTGAAGTGTGTGTTAAATTATTGTTGTGCATGTTTAAACCATTTGCATTCACGTTTTTAATTATTAATGATAGTAGCATGAACATTTACGTCATGCTGTTCATATTTATGCATTTGAATCGATATGATAGTCGATTTTAGTTGTAACGTGGCCCAACAAGGGTGTTGGGTACATTGCAGAGTGGTATCCGAGCTCTGGTTGCAACACTAGGCATGCATGGGTCTGCTACAACAAAGCATAACTTCATATGGGTTTGTCGATTCGGCCTCATGTGGTTGAATTTTCCTTAGACGGTCGAGTTAGGTGTTTTTGCAATGGTCACGACGATTGTGAGCTCGAAATATGGAAAATCGACTAAGTGTTGAAAAGGTTATTTTCGTCGAGAAAGTGTGCATACGATGTGTGTCGACGAAGAAAAGGGTTTTCGGTGCCAAAATGTCTGTGAAGAAAAGACTTTTGGCACTAAAAGATTGGCGGGAGAAAAAGATTTCAACTCACTTGTTGGTGCAGGTGCAGTAAAAACTAGTTGGCGAGCATTGAATATTGGTGCGCAATACAAAACTTGTGGCATGTGCTAAATATTGGTGCATAGTACAAAACTTGTGCACACGCTGAATATTGGTGCATGGTACAAAACTTGCGCATGCTGAATATTGGTGCGCGGTACAAAACTAGTTGGAACACGTTGAATAATGGTGCATGGTACAAAACTTGCGCGTGCTGAATAATGGTGCGCAGTACAAAACTTGTGGCACGTATTGAATATTGGTGCCAATACAAAACTTGTGGCATGTGCTAAATATTGGTGTGCAGTACAAAACTTGTGGCGAGCGCTGGATATTGGTGCTCAATAGAAAATTTGTGGCATGCGCTAAATATTGGTGTGTAGTACGAAACTTGTGGTGCGCACTGAATATTGGTGCACAGTACAAAACTTGTGGCATGCGCAGTTGCTAAAACAGTAGTGCCAACATTCTCGATAAGAGAAAGAAGAAGAGAAGAGGAGAAAGAGGAGGAAAAGGAAGGAGAAAATATACAAGTTAAAAAAAACAAATTGTCTAGAGCCAAAAACTTGTTTTGGACATAACAAGAACAAAAAGACTCAGAATTAGGTGAAATTTAAAGTGTATGTCCGCAATGATGAAGGCTATAAATGTGCCAGTGAGGGCCCTTGGCCAATTCTACTTCTATTTTCTAGAAAACACAAAATAGTGGTTTTTTAATATCTAGGTCGTGCTTAGTGACTAAGGTCCAGATAAAGGTGAAATTTTTGTAGGGAGTCCAAAAAGCAGGCATGAAGATACCCAGTTGGGCTTCTAGCAAAATTCAAAAGGGTTTGGAGTGGAGATGTCGAAACATGGAAAAATCCACTATTCCCGTGCACTTTTTTTGGGATTTTTGGAATCTTCAGAGCAAAAGGGATCCCAGATCTCCAATCTAGAAAATTTTATTTCCTTGACATTTTGCCTCCTCAACAATCCGGACAACTTTGTCTTGAGGAAGTTTTTCCTAGTTTTGCTTTGTTTGGGAGATAGCAGTTTTGGCTAAAAATTCTAAGTCTGGAGAAAATGTAAAAGTACAAAGTCATCAATTCTAGATTTATATAGAATTTGACTAGAGCAGTAGATTCCAAATTTGGAAATTGCTGTGTTTACATTCATAAATCCTATCTTTACCCGATATAAAAGTTTTTCTGATTCCTGACAGATTTGAAAAGCAAAATTTTAGACGCTGTGACAACAGACCGACATTATGTACAAGTTAAAGAAAGCTTACAATAGAGTAATGTACAATAGAAATTTAAAGATTACAAGCTGGAAGAGGATGGAATTCTCTTGTACAAGAACAAATTTTATGTTCCTAATTCTCAAGAATTGAGAAATTTAGTTTTAAAAGAGATGCACAATGTGCCATACGTTGGACATGCAGGGTACCAGAAATCCATTGCAGCTGTAAGAGGACAATATTATTGGCTTGGAATGAAGAAAGAAGTGGCTGCTTTTATTGCTAGATGCATGGAATGTCAAAAGTTAAAGGCTAAGCATAGACTTCTAACAGGATTGCTACAACCATTGTTGATTCTTGAGTGGAAATGGGAGATTGTTACCATAGATTTCATTACCAAGTTGCCCAGAACAACAAGGTAGCATGATTCTATCATGGTAGTGGTGGACAAGTTTACAAAGGCTGCACATTTTATTCCAGTCAAGATGACACATTAGAAAACCAACATTGCAGAAACTTATATGAAAGAAATTGCTAGGTTACATGGTGTGCCTAAGGAAATCGTATCTTATAGAGATATAGAGTTTACTTCAAGTTTTGGAGAAAGTTGTTTAAAGGATTTGGAACAACTCTGAATTTCAACACAACGTATCATCCAGAATCAGATGGGCAGACAGAGAGGGTCAACCAAATAATTGAATATATGCTAAGAATTTATGTAATGGACCAACCTTCAAAGTGGGAAGACTATCTTCGTTTGGTTGAGTTTTTTTGCAGTAATGAGTATCGGACATCATTGGAGATGAGTCTGTTTCAGAAAATGTAACACATTAGTGAGTTGGGATAATCCAACAAACAAAGCCATCATTGGGCCAGAATTGCTAAGGGAAATGGAAGAGCAGATGGTAAAAATAAAGCAGAATATAAAGACTGCATAGGATAGGCAAAAGAGCTATGCTAATAAAGGCAAAGCACACAAGGAAGTTAGAGTGGGAGAACATGTGTTTTTGAAAGTAAAGGTAAAAAGGAGCTCGCTAAAATTGGGAAGTTGCCCAAAGTTGGAAGCAAGATATTGTGGGCCATTTGAAATTATAGAGAGGACATGCCCAAATGCATACCTGCTTGCATTGCTTGCATCCACAAGAGTTCATAATGCGTTTCATGTGTCTTTATTAAAGAAGTATGTGCCTGATCTTAACCATGTTATTGATTGGATTGTGATCCAGGTGGAGCACGAAGGGGACTTTCGGGTGGAGCCAGTGTGCATCTTCAACCTAAAAAAGTGCTTTGGAACTGAGCCATTGAGCTGGTAAAAGATCCAATGGACTTGCTACAGTCTTGAAGATGCCACGCGGGAACATGAAGAGGCCATGCGGGAAGAATACATGCAACTTTTTGCAGATTTTGAGGGAATCTGAACGTACATTTGTACGTGTATAAAGACTCCATTTTTGTGTAGCTGGATTTCTTGGAGCCACAACTTTGAGACTTCTTGTCTAGTCTATGCTGGAGCCATGGAAGGGAAGTGGGATAGCCTGAGGGTCTGCGGTGGAGAGAAGGGGGTACACTTTCTTGGGTTGTGCAGGCCGATGGGAACGGGAGATTGTTGGTTGGAATTGCTGCAGGAGTCATTAAATTGCAAAAGTATCAAGTATTGTGATGTAATATTTTGTATGTATACATGTACACCTATATGGTGATGTGCATTGAGGACAATACAAATTGTAGGGGTAGGGGATTGTAACATCCCATTTTTGATCCCCAATGTAGCATTGTATATTTGTAAATATTATGAATGGCTGCAGGTCAAAACGATGTAATATGTAAACATTGTACACTGAAAATAATAAAATGTAATACACCACTGGATGTAGACAGGTAAGGACAAGAGTAACGGGGGGCTATGATTCCACAAGAGAGGGGGCTTATTGGGAGTTTTGAGGGGTTTCCATATGCCTTGAGTCTTAAGCCATCTTCATTAATCAGTGTGTCATTCAACCATTTATCCCTTTGACTTATTTAGCACTCAATCATTGAATTCATGTAAGAGGTTGAGTGAGGAAGTCAACACACTCAGTTATGACAGCATGGGTTGAGTGTAATCATCCTTGAGGGAAGAGTAAGAGTCAAGCAAGCATGGGACAGGAGGATTTTCGGGTAGGAAGGACAGTTATTACAGTTAGCAAGAAGAGGGGAAAGAGAGACTTGAGAGTTGGGAAAGAATGGCCAGCCATAGTGGGTATGAAAGATAGCTTGTTGGAGCTAGTAATTGTGTTGCGTATGAAGTTGGTATGCCCGTGAGTGTTTCCTGTTGAGGAAACTACCCAAGATAATTGGTGAATCATGAATGCGGTGTGAGCACTCTTGTTGTAGTTGGATTTCCTGGAGCCCCCAATAGAGAGATTCCTGGCCGGTCTATGCTGGAGCCTCGGAGGGGATGGAGATTGTCTGAGGGACTGCGGTGCAGAGAAGAAAATATCATCCCTTGGTTGTGCAGATTGATGGGGAAGAGAGCTGGGTGGTTGGAATTGCTGTAGGAGTCACGTCACTGTGGACTTTTAGCCTCAGCTTGGGGTTGGCTTGTTGCAGAGAGAGTTGGTGCAACAGAACTTACGGTTGGGAGGAATGTCCTTTGTTTACAGCTGGTTGTGCAAAACGTTTTGAAAGATAAATGTTTTGATCACCGTATTATTTACTATTTAAGGCTGTGGATAAATGCTGCATTTACTCTGTATGTTGTATGTATGAATGCTGAAGTGTGTTAAATTATTGCTATGCATGTTTAAACCATTTGCATTCACGTTTTTAATTATTAATGATAGTAGCATGAGCGTGTATGCTATGTTGTTTATATTTCTGCATTTGAATTGATATGATAGTCAATTTTAGTAGTAACGTGGCTCAGCAAGAGAGTTGGATACGTCACAGGTTGAGCTAGCCCCTTGGGCTTTTTTATCTATTTCTCTCTGTATATGATAATAATAATAATGCCGGGTTGTAAGTACAAATGTTGAGCACTGCATTCACTTGCTACTATATATGTGTATTTAAACTATAACAGATCCATAGCAAGTAATTCCCGTTATAGTATTTTATTGAAATCAGGGATATCTCTTTTCCTAGAAAAAAATATTTATTTATATTATCAAGCATTGAAAATGGTGAAGATTACAACATCCAATTCTGAGGTTTCTGACACCTCTGATATCCAAAATCACCCATAGGAGTCGCATTACAAAATTTTACCAGAAGGTTATGCCTGCTAAAATCCAATTTCTTTTCTTAAAGCTTGTCCTACATCCTACATACAGGATACTATGGACTGAAATAGAAAAATACTGCCAACCAGTTTTTTTGTTTTCTTAAAACTTATTTCATAACATAACAGAAAATTAAGATGTACTGGAATTTCCATGATCGAAGCTTATCTGGAGACTGCTGTCCCACTGGGGATATGCTGGTTTGAAGTCTGAAGTCTGTCTGCGTGCTGACACCTGAAGGTAAGGTCTAGAGTTACTTCCCCCTTGGTTATAGCAGATTTAATATTGTATACATCTCCCTTTATTTGTCTAATACAGGATATTTTTAAGCCTTGGTCTGTTTTGATCCTTTGGAGGCTTCTGCTGAGAAGCAGCGTTTCATCTTTCACCCTCTAGAATTTACTTTGTTTGGCAGATGATTTCCCGTACTCCTCGACAGTCCTGCCCAAGTCTCCAATTTAAGATTTACATTTTGTAGAGCCAACATAACCTGATGCATCTTATCTGTCATGGCATCCAGTTCATCTTCTGGCATTTTTATTTTCATCTATTAAACTCCACAACCTACAATGTTGGCCCTATGTCTCCATACATTATCAAAGTTTCCTTCCTCAGCTTGTCCAGGGTGATGGAAGTTGGGGACTGCCTTCTTCCATGCCTCCTCCTCCACTCCCTAATCTCCATGCTCTGAGATATTTTCTCTGTTGACTGAGGAATAAACCTGGACAATGAACCCACCTGCTAATATCCTGTCCCTCACTTACCGGCCAACTGGGATCATTAAGTTTGCATGCTGATGGGATCTTGGGAGGCACATTATTCTCTACTTCAAGGAGCCACCAAAGATTGCTGATAATTGAGAGATAAGTGCATAATAAATATGATATGGACAAGGGGGTAATAAGGATGAGGGAGATAAAGGGGGGTGTTTAGGATGCCACCTTGGGCATGTAACTTAGGATTTAGCATAGGGGCTTCAAACCTTCCTCCCACCCTTTTTCCTCTTTGATATCCTTAATGACATTGGATATCTTAACCCCACTCTGTTTATCCATCAGAACATTGGCTTACCAATCCACCATTCTGTTCCTTTCTTGTCTGAATGCATAAATAACATGGTCCTTCCTGCTACTGCCTTTTCAAGACATTCAATTTTATTTTGTAAATATTTTGAGTTCTTCTTACCTTTACCTTGTTCTAGATCAATGATAATTTTGGAATCCCTTCAGCCTCTATATTCTTGAAGCCCAAATTAAGACTCAATTTTATTCCTTCCACTGTGTCAAGATCTCCCTGGGAATTTTTTGAAATAGAATCCCTTAACGTTACTATATCCTCCGGATTAGTCCTCCAGCAGACCCTAAATTTCCTCTAGTTGCCCTGTCATAGTTAAGTTCTACCCAGTTTTCTCGAGGGGGTTTCCATATGCAAGGGAGACTTTCATGTTCCCTTATTTTCTGTTCAATGGGAATATACATCTTATATTATGTAGTGCTCTTTGTGTACTTTCTTGAAGCTATGTTCTTTTCTCTTGTTTTCTTTATCACATAAATCCTTTATTTTGAGTCAAATATTTAGAATGAAGTACTTTTACCTTTTCCATGTTGCAGTGACTCAATGCATTTCATAGTTGGTAGTAGCTACGTTTTCTAGGGATGTATATTAAGCAAGATATACCAAATGCAAGTTAGTATTAAAGTTTAGGCATAGATATATATAATTCAAATTAAGGATCTGGTAGAGGTTATTGGCTACATGTCTGCTAGAAACATAATCTAAGATGCATTTATTTGTGTTTCCTTCTGGTGGCAGATTCTGGTATGCAGTAATCATATGACTTTTCAAGATGAAGTAGATCAAGTTATAATTCATGAGCTGATTCATGCATATGATGATTGTCGAGCAGCAAACCTGGATTGGACAAATTGTGCACATCACGCTTGCAGTGAGGTTAGTATATCAAGCCGATAAGCAATTGTGGATATTTAGTTAACTTGTTTGTATTATTTCTTCATTCTTCTGCCAACAAGATTAAACAAGGAATCAGTCATATACATTAGCTGGGAAAGGGTTGACAGACATTTTAAGTAATTGATAAGGAGTTAACAAGAAAATCTTGAATCTCGGCTTTACTAGGGCCTTGTTTCTGGTCATGAGTGATTCAATTAGAGTTTGTTTAATCACCAAACAAACTCCTTATAACCAGAAGTCCAGAACTGAATACTACTGGATAGAAACTCACAAGAAAATAAGGAAGTTGGTGTTAGAAGTCTAAGGTGAAGAAAAACATAGGGGTGAGTGGGGGGAAGCTGCTTCCTTTCAACTACATAGAATGATTTGAAATAAGTGGTTTCCATAGGTGCATATGTTGATCCAGGTTGACATTTGGCTCTGCTCTTTGTCTTTCTTGGCTGCATTCATTGATTTTAATCCAATGGTTGGATATGAACTGTAGCGACTTAATATTGAGTTTTTCACTCAATATTAATGTATAACTCTTCGTCTTTGTTCAAAAAGATTGTTTCCAAGCCATTGCCAGTTAACAGCTTGTTTCAGGAAATAATGTTTCAGACCTGTCACTACAAATATAAATCTAGGGCATGATTGTCTATTGGCTAGAGATGCTGAGAAATGCAATATGATTGGCACATTGTAAATGAAAGCAATATGATTGATTGCCATCCTTTACAAATTTATAATTGTTAGGCTAAGCATAGTGGATTAACTTGCCTATCAATTTCATAAGGTTTAACTGATCTTATTCAGTATCATTTGGTGGCTACGCCCCCCACTTTATTTGGATTTTATGTTCTTTTAGTCTAAGGTGCTTAAATAAATCTTTTAATCTGCCACTGTTGTGAATGGTATTGATTATAAGTTGCACTTTAGGCATACATTTCTTGGTCTGCAAAATATGAGGGCCAAAAACTATGAAGCTTACTTCTTTGTTTCTCGATGAATTAATTTCTTCTTCTTGTTGTCTGGTAGTCAGAAAAGTCATAGCACCTGGCACTTTTTGCATCTATGTAACTTACTTTGTTCTCCTTAGCATTCTCTTTCTTTTATTAATTGTATATGTTTCAACTGGTTTTATCTGTCATATTCACAGATGGATGTTTTTGTAGACATTTATGGAAATAGCTATTGGGAGTCCTTAGATTCATAATTGGTCTTTGGAGTTCCAAATGAATAAATAGATGATGATTGGTTTTAAGAGAAAAGGAACTTTCTAATGCAGAATTCTTTTAGTGTTGAAATGGAAGACAAATTAAGAGACGTAAAGTAGATACAGAATTGGAAGAAGATATTGATTATGAATTTTGTTTCATTTATTATACTGGAGGGAAATTCATTTTCTGAAAGGCTTTGCAAAAAATCCTTTTCCACCAATGTCTAGAAGATTGTGGACACAATGCATGGACTTATAGTATCCATTATTGTTGGTTTTCATTAGGCTATTATTAGCCCAATATGTTAATAAAGGCCATTTATGTATAGTTAAGCCTAGATATATTAAACACTGTTGTATATATCAGATATATTGCCGATATTTTGAGGGGAGTGATATTTTGTTGAGAATGTGTCGTGACACATCTGACATTTGCAACAACTCACGACACTTTCAAAATATTGCGACACTTTCTTAATATATCGTGAGTCGAATGAAAGTGTCGGCCTGCTTGCTAAAAGGGCGGAAAAAGTGTGCCGGAAGGGGTTTTAGAGGCCGGGGTTTGCTTTTTTCACTCATTGTTTCATTTCTGAGGTGTGAGAGAGCTAGAGAGGTGTGAGGGAAGTCATTGTGCATCTATCCAAGGAGGAGAAAGCCAAGGATCTTGTTGTCATTAGTGCCAACGGAGAGATCAAGATTTCCAGGTTTGATCCAAAACATTTTTCTTTCATTTGTTTGAAGTTTGAACTTTGTTTTTTTAGAGTTAGGCTAGGGCTTGCAATGTGCCTCTTCTTGTTGTTTTTGAATGGAAGATTCAATCATTCTAATTCATCTAGCTCTCATTATTTAATCTTTGCATTATCATGTGTTTATTTTGGTTTTTTTTGTGCCATAGGTTTAATATTTTCATCTAAACAAAATGCCGAAGGCATTGGATCCAATGTGGGTGTATGGTGAACCAGTGGAACTTCCCAATAGACAAATATTGACATGCAATCTTTGCGGGAAAAAAATTTATGCAGGAATTAGCTGCTTGAAATACTACCTTGCCAAAATCCCTGGGTTTGATGTGGAAGCTTGTCCAAATAGTAGCCCGGAAATCATGCGTATTGCAAACCAATCACTCATTGATATGGCTAATAAGAGGGATGCGGCGGAGGCTCGCAAAAAAGAACTTGAACTTGCAAATAGAAACACTGAAACAAGTGCCACAATCCCACTCCTCAGCCATAGGGCCCTCAACCTTTGTAGTTCGCTCATCAACCACACCTTTCTTTGTGGCGAGGTCAACACTTGGGGGGCAACCTTCTATTTGGTCATTGATTAAACGAAAAGAGACCGAGGAGGCCGACAAGCTTGTGGCCAAATGTTTTCTTTGGAGTGATATACTTTTTAACATTGCCAATAACCCCTTCTACCATTCCATGTTTGAAGCTGCTGCAATTGTTGGCTCGGGTATAGGGGCCCTTCCTATCAGGATTTGAGAGGGCATCTCCTTCAAGGGGAAAAGGCCGACTGCACAGAAAGATTAGCTCAGCTCAAGGAAACATGGAAGACCACCGGATGCACTGTAATTACGGATGGGTGGACTGATGGGAAGGGCAGGTCAATTTTAAACTTCTTGGTTAATTGTCCCAAGGGGACAATGTTTATCAAAAGTGTTGATGCAAGTGCATATACAAAAGATGCACAATTATTATGTGAGTTGCTGGATGGATTTATCCGAGAGATAG
>JASDQU010506510.1:82445-97496 GCA_032191745.1 Picea mariana
TTTGTTCAGATCTAACTCAGAAATTACATATAGTTTAGATCTGTTTGTCTTGCTTACTCAGAAATAATTTTATAGCTTAGATCTACTTTCAGATCCACTGTCTTACTACATTTCTGTTCTGATTTTGCTTTAGTTTTTATGCTCTTGCTGTCTTATCTAATAGAAAAATTTAAAAGAAAGTATTTTTCTGTTTTCTTTCCTATTTCTAACATGGTATCAAAGCTTAGGACGTGAAAAGAGCTCAAGAAGTGTGCAAGCTTGAGCCTGCGTAGATCCATATTAGGGTTGTTTTGCAGATCAACATCATCTCTTTATTAAACTAATCAAGAGATCTCAGCATGGCCGCCTCTTCAGTTAAAGTTTAAGAGACTTGTAGGGGTTGCCAACTTCAATGCTTAGAAATGCAGAATAGTTAACATTCTTGAAGAGAATGATCTAGAAGAGCTGATCACTAGGGAAATTGAAGAACCCACTTCAAACACAACCAGTGCAGGATACAAAAGGAAACAAACCAAGGCTAAAAGAATCATTTTTGATTCTGTTAAGGACAACATGATTCCCATCATTGGTCATCTAAGGACTGCCAAAGATTGTTTTGATGCTTTGGCAAACCTCTATGAAAAAAAAACATTAACTCATAAAAGAATATTGAAGAAACAACTATGTACTTTGAGAATGGGAAAAGATGAATCAGTTGCTACCTTCTTCTCCAAGATTGCTCAAACCAAAGATCAACTTATTGCAATAGGAGTTTCTGTAGATGATGATGACCTTGTGCAAATTACATTTGTTGGACTTCCTGAGTCATGGGGAGTTTTTCTCGCATCTGTCAATGGAAGAGAATCTCAACCTAACTTTGAAAGATTGTGGCATGGCTGCTTAGAAGAAGAAGGAAGACTAAACAACAGAAATGATCATTCAATTCTAAAAGATCATGCCCTTGCAGCAAAAGCCAAGAAATGGAAGAAGTTCCCTAAATCTAAAGGCAAAACTAAGAAACCCCAAGGTAAGTTATCTCATCTTAATCCTCATTTATTTAAAGTTAAATGTTTTAATTGCAATAAGCTAGGACAATATGCAAGAGATTGCAGGAACCCTCCCTCTCAGCAGAAAAGAAAAGGAAGATTCCAAACATCAGTTGCCACTGAAGAGGCTAAACCTCAACAGGAGCTTCAAAGAAGACAAACTAGGGCTGCCACTAAAGAGCAAGAACAACAACAAGGATATTATCTTATCTCAGCTCTTTTTGGCACCACTACCAAGTCAGAGGAGATTTGTTTAATGGATAGCGGTGCTTCCAAACACTTGACAGGCTTCAAACAAAATCTTGCAAACTATCGGGACATGAAATTCAATGTAAAGGTGGAATTGGGTGATGATGGTACTTATGACAAAAGGTTATGGATATGTTTCTTTCCAACTCCAATCAGGTAATATCTTTCATATTGATGAAATTCTTTATGTTCCTAGCTTAAAGAGAAATCTAATCTCAGTTGCAGTGTTGGAAAACAAAGGTTACGCAATAGCTTTCACCAAAGGGAAGGCTCTCATGTGGTCCTCAAATGAAGATATGAACACTGCTATGACTATTGGAACTCGTGACAGTGGACTTTATAAAATTTTAGGTTAGGTTTTTCAAGCACTAGCTCACGAGACGGTAAATCCCTGCGAGCTTTGGCACAGAAGACTTGGACATCTCAACTATAACGCACTTCCAAGTTTGCAAAAGATGGTGACAGGGATGCCAATATTTTCTTTTGAGCATGATAGTGTTTGTAGAGGTTGTGCACTCGGTAAGAATACTAAGAAACCCTATCCTCACAACATTAGAAAATCTAATGGCATTCTAGATCTAATTCATTCTGATCTTTGTGGGCCCATGACTGCTCCATCAATGAATGGTTGTATTTACTATATCATTTTTATTGATGATTGTTCTCGTAAAACTTGGATTTGTTTTTTAAAGACTAAAGATGAATCTTTCAATAGATTTCAAGATTTCAACAATCTTGTCGAAAATCAAACGGGTAGACACATTCGAGTTTTCAAAACAAACAATGGTAAATAATTTGACTCCTTCAAATACGATGAACTCTGTCGGGCTTCTGGAATTAAGAGGGAGCTGACTGTGCTGTATAACCCCCAACAGAATGGGGTAGCCGAAAGAAAGAACAGAACTATCTGTGAAGCAGCTAGGGCCATGATGTACGAACGGAACTTACCATTATCTCTTTGGGCTGAAGCTGCCAGTACTGCTGTCTACATTCAGAACAGATGTCCACACAAAGATCTTGAAGCGAGAACTCCAGAAGAAGTTTTCACCCAAATGAAGCTTTCAATTGATCACTTGAGAATCTTTGGCAATCCAGTCTATATTCACATTCCAAAGGAAAAGAGAACTAAGCTAGAGCCCTCTGGAATGAAAGGAACTTTTGTGGGATACAGTGAAACCTCAAAGGCTTATAGGATTTATATCCCAGGTCAAAAGTTCATCGAAGTAATCAAAGACGTGACTTTTCATGAAGAGACAACTTTTCGTCGGGCCAGAGAACTTCCATGTGATTTAGAGGAGCAGGAAGCTCCACCACTTGATTCTTCAGATTCTCCTCTTCCAGATGAGCAGAGGGAGGAAACCTCAGAACTTCTAGTGGATCCCTCAAGGGATACTATTGAGTTTCCAATGGAGATACCTCCTATTAAAAGGAAACCAGCCTGGTGTTGGGAAATACTAAAAGAAGCAGAAAAACATTCAGCTCCTAAGGGCACCTTCAGAGAAAGCAAGAAACGAGATAAGTACTCTGGTCTCATAGCTAAGTTGAATATTGTGATTGATTAAGAACCTTCCACATTTGTAGAAGCCTCCAAACATGAAGCGTGGAAAGATGCTATGATAGAAGAATATGATTCAATTTTAAAGAATGATGTATGGGCAATAGTTCCTAGACCTCATGGAAAATCAGTGGTAACTTCCAAATGGCCTTATAAGATAAAACATGCAGCAGATGGCAGTATTGAAAATAACAAGGCTAGATTCGTGGCTCGTGGTTTCTCTCAGAAAGAAGGAATTGACTACTATGAGATTTTTGCTCCAGTTGCTAGATATACTTCAATCGGGATTATTATCTCTCTTGTAGCAGTTTTTGGTTGGAAACTTCACCAGATGGATGTTAAGACTGCTTTTCTTAACGATGAAGTTGAACAAGAAGTATATATCGAACAACCTGAAGGCTTTGTGATTCATGAGAAAGAATCTCATGTGTGCAAACTCAAGAAAGCCTTATACGGGTTGAAGCAAGCTCTGAGAGCTTGGTTTGGTAGAATAGACAACTTTCTACAGAGTCTTGGATTTACCAAGAGCATAGCAGATCCTAATCTTTATATAAAGATTGTACAAAATTATCCAGTGATCTTAGTCTTATACGTGGATGATCTGTTCCTCACAGGAGAGAAAAACTTGATAGCTCAAACTAAGAGGGAGCTTTCCGTAGAATTCGAAATGAAAGACTTGGGGCTCATGCATTATTTCTTGGGCTTGGAGGTGTGGCAGAAACCAGGTGAGATCTTTTTCTCATAGAATAAATATGTAGTTGATGTGCTCCGTAGATTTGGCATGATGGACTGCAAGTCCATGACCACTCCAATGATATCTATTCTAAAGAAGCTACAAGATCAGGTTACAGGTTTAGATCCAGAAGACCCCACCTTATATCGATAGATCATTGGGTCATTGATGTACCTCATACATACTAGACCGAACATTTGTTATGCGGTAAATGCCCTCAGCCAGTTCATGTGTGAACTGAAGCATATACATGTGGTTGCTGTTAAACATATTCTAAGATATGTTCGAGGAACTATAGCTTATGGTCTCAGATACACTTCCAGTGGAGGTGTAATGCTTCATGGATATATAGATTCAGATTGGATGGTCAATACAGTGGATCAAAAGATCACTTCCGGATATTGCTTTAGTTTGGGTTCAACAATGATTTCCTGGTCCAGCAGGAAACATGGCTCCATAGCCCAGAGCACTGTAGAAGCAGAACACATTGCTGCAAGTGCTGCTAGCAGAGAAGCAGTGTGGCTTAGGAAGCTACTTTCAGACTTGTTCAGTACAGAGCTAGAACCCACAGTCATTCACTGTGACAACCAGAGCTGTATAAAGCTCACCGAGAATCCAGTGTTTCACGATAGGTCGAAACACATTGAGATGAGATATCACTATGTCCGGGATATGGTGCAGAAGAATGTTCTCAGTATTCAGTATGTTTCGATGGAAGAACAGATGACAAATATTTTGACCAAGCCACTGTCCCTGACAAAGTTTGTGTACTTTCGTGACAAGCTTGGTGTAGTTGAGAATGCTTCTCTTGTTGAGAGGGAGTGTTGAATTTAATGCAGCTGCAAGAGCCATTCTCCCTGGAGGATGGCTTAAGACCCTAGTTGTGGACTAGGGTCCCCAGTACACTCCTGGGGTTCTTGGTCTGGGACCAAACAGTTAGAGCCATGGAAAAAGACCCTTGTGAGGGCCCCCAGTAGATAACTGGGGTTCTTGGTCTGGGACCAAGCAGTAACGACCCTTGAGAGGCCCCCCAATAGATGACTGGGGTTCTTGGTCTGGCACCAAGCAGATTCAGTCCCTAGATATGTTTAAGGCCCCTGGATGTGTTCCAGGGTACCCATGCCTAAAGCATGGGTTGATTCTTGGTCTTGTACCTTGGTGGATAAGATCCCAGATATGTTCTGGGGCAACCTGGTCCTTGATCAGGTGGATCTTGGTGTAATACCAAGATTCGTTGGTGTGTGATCCTCTTCCTCTCTTCTAGGATGGTCCACAGGACCTAGGAGAGATTTTGAAGATGGGCATAACCACATGAGGGATGTATCCCATATGCAGTGATGATAAAGTTAATTGGTCACCTTGAGAATTTTATGGACATGTGTTGCCACTAAGTAAACCTCTCCTAAACCCCCACCCTTTGGTTTTTGAGTTTGAGTTTGATTGGGTTTATATTTTTGTTTTAGGGCTTAATATAAAAAATATTAATTAATATTTAATTATAACATATTAAATTAATATTTATATTAATTAAATATGTTATTTTTAATTATATTATTTATAGCCTAGCCCTAGCCAAAAACTATAAATACAAACCCTTCCCCCTTCACTTTTACACACTTATTCTCTCCTCTTCCAAGACTGGCGGATTGCTCTGAGATTTTCTATATGTGCTGCGGTCTCCCTTGACATTTCAGATCAACCTTCATTTGATTGCTGTTGACGGGACTTTTGTTTTGCTGTGTTGATCTATCCTTTGTTGCTGCCAGGTATCTTCTACAGTGCTAAGGGTTGCTGTGTTGCTGTGTTGAGGGTTTCTTGTTTACTGTTGCAAGTGCTTGAAGTTGCCGCCCTCTCCTCTGCTGTCAGTTTAATACAACCAACCCTCTCCTAAAGCCAGCGGAACACTGCTTGAGGCTGTTGTCCCCTCCCTCTTGAGCATTACTGGAACCTTGAAGGCCGCGACACCCTTGCTGGGTTGCTGGACCTTCTTTATAGGTAGCCGTCCCTTTCTCCCTTGGCAAAATTTTCTACTATGTGAGGGTTTACTTCCAGAATTTGCTGTGTGGGGTTTTTGCTGTGTTTTGTGAGAGTTCTCCCCTTGGTGGCTTGAGTGTCCCACATTCTTTGGATAGAGATCTAACCCTTGAGGTAGATCCATGATCCATAGACTTATTTGAGCATACTTCAGTGGCTTATTATCTCTCATAGTTGTCATGCTCTACTTCATTATACAGAGGTAAGTTTATCAAGAGGTAAGTTGTTCTATTACATTGCTTACATTTAGATCTATTGATGAGCATGCTGTGATATTATTGTCTAGTTCAGATTTACTCAATGTACATGCTCATAAATGTTTACCTAGTCTAGATCTATCTACTGTGCATGCTCAGATATATATTCCACTGCTTAGATCTAACTCAGAAATACCACTACAGTTCAGATCTGGTTGTTTTATCATTCATGAATAAATCTATAGTTTAAATCTGACTCAGAAATACTTCTCCAGTTTAGATCTGACTGTTTTTATCATTCAAGAATAAATCTATAGTTTAGATCTGACTCAGAAATACTTCTCCAGTTCAGATCTGATTGTTTTGATCATTCAGGAATAAATCCTTTGTTCAGATCTAACTCAGAAATTACATATAGTTTAGATCTGTTTGTCTTGCTTACTCAGAAATAATTTTATAGCTTAGATCTACTTTCAGATCTACTGTCTTACTACATTCCTGTTCTGATTTTGCTTTAGCTTTTTATGCTCTTGCTGTCCTATCTAATAGAAAAATTTAAAAGAAAGTATTTTTCTGTTTTCTTTCCTATTTCTAACAATTTCAATTTAGCATGTACTTGAACCATAAACAATGCAACAATACCATACACAAGTGCTGCAATAACCAAGATCACAAGAAGAATAACCATGCACAAGAACACAAGAGTTTATCTTGGGAAAAGCCTTCTCAATCAAGGGAAAAACCCAACAATCCTTTGCTATAGAGTCAAGAGAAGATCCTCCACACACCACCAAACCCTAGCACACAAGAGGGTGCTTACTTGACTTAGAAACTTGTGCGCAAGAGGGGTGTGCACTTCAGCCGTACAAGTGTTGCTGAAATTATGAGATGACAAATGAAGTGAGTGAGATCCACAATGGGATCTCCTCCTATTTATACAAGATTTGGCACAACAATAGGTGTGTCTATTAGCACAATAGGGCCGACCTATTTAACTCAATAATATAATTAATCTTTACACAATATTAATTATCTTTCACATGGTGGGGCCGACTTGTACCCTTCACAACATAATTAGGGTTACAACAAATCTTACTGTCACACAATATAGCAAGGGATCCACACATCCTCTAGTGCTCAACCACTAGGGACACATCCACATGTGCTCACCCACAGGGACGTCACACTCAATAGATCACTCAACCGAGTCCACATGAGTATCATCTGGAGAATCATCTCATGCCGACTCAACCAAGTCCATAGGAGTACCAGGCAGGAGACCATCTCAAGCCGACTTAACTCAGTCCAAAGGAGTACAAGGCAGGAGATCATCTTAAGTCATCTCAATTCAGTCCAGAGGAGTAGACAAGAGACCACACATCATCACAACTCAGTCTAAAGTCTGACGTACACCCATCACATGGGCACACCCAACACATGGGGTATGCCAGAATCTAGTTGGAAAGTATAAGTTCCAACTCCCTTCACAGTATATCTAGCATTATCACCAAGTAAAACATGTAGATATGACTGTTTCTTAACAAGACYAGTGAGCTAATCTCTATATCCAGTCATGTGTCTGGAAGCACCATTGTCAATTAACCAAATATCACTCTCTGTAGGAACCGTACCTGAGAGTGTTGATATGAAGAASAATGCTTCATCTCTCTGTTGTGGTTTTGGATCARCATCGACAGTGGATGCAAATTGTCTTCCTTTCTTCCTGGTAGGACAATCTCTTGCAATGTGTCCATACTTGTCACATTTGAAACACTGAATCCTTGAGTTGTCTTTTTTGTGTTCATGACCTGGAGTTGTTGAAGTTTTCTTGTCTTTGAATGCTTTGTTGAAACTTCTTCTATTTCTTCTGTTGCCTTTCCTTGCATGAGAAGCAAGGGCTTGATTGTAATCAAGATGGGAGTCTTGCACTCCTCTGGCTATAAGTCTTGTTTCCTCTTAAGTGTAGTCTGTCCATAGACGATCAAATCGAGGTAGATCTGCTCTACCACTGATACTTTGAAGAAATGGTTCCCAATGTCTTGGAAGAGCATTCAGAGTAGTCATGACAAGTTCTCTGTCTGTTATGGTCTCTCCAATGGCACCTATCTTATCTCTGATCTCTGAGATTTTTATGAAGAGGGTGGCAATAGTGTTAGCTTTCGTCATCTTGATATGTTGAAGTTGGTTCTTCAATGACAAAGCTCTAATTGTGTTGTTGCTCTCAAACATCTTTTTCAATGCATCAAACATTTCATAAGCTATCTTCAAGGTAGCAATACGAGGTAGTAGATGATCTCTTACTGAATAAATGATTATCTTTCTTGCTTTGACATTATCTGCCTTCCAATCAACCTTCTCTTCATCAATTGCTGATTCTGGTAGAGTCTTTTCTATCAAACTCAATAGGTCACTCTCTTCTAGAGTGATCTGTTGTCTTGATTTCGAGGAGTTGAAGTTGCTTGATCCATCAAGCCTATCTTCCACCAAAGTTTTGTTCGTCATTGCTTGTAGATTCTTGACAAACCCTAACGTCTAGGCTTAGAAACCTTAGCGTTCCTTCAAGAAGAAGTTCATTGGACTTATGACTGCCAACAAGAAGCCCTAGAGGGTTAAAGGAACCCTAGCAAGCTTGCAAAGGTACCTCAACGTTTTGCAGAAACCCTAAAATCAAAATTCTRCAGAAAATTGCGGAAACCCTAGGGCCAAAAATCAAAAGTTCTTCGATTTGCAATCTGAGAGTCTTTGGAGGTGCGTTGAAGGAGGCCATACACTCCTATGCAAAAATTAGCCTCAACATTCCAGTGTAAAGTGCAAAAACTAGCAAAAGAAGGGGATCCGTTTTTGCAGTTGCAGCAAGGAGGTGACGGTTGGCTTCTTCAATGGCTTGTGCAATGGTCTCTTCAGGAACTCTTCTTTGATACCATGTTGAATTTTTAATGCTAAGCTCATGCACATGTAGTTTATTTCAATTTAGCATGTACTTGATCCATAAACAATGCAACAATACCATACACAAGTGCTGCAATAACCAAGATCACAAGAAGAATAACCATGCACAAGAACACAAGAGCTTGTCTTGGGAAAACCCTTCTCAATCAAGGGAAAAACCCAACAATCCTTTGCTAGAGTCAAGAGAAGATCCCCCACACACCACCAAACCCTAGCACACAAGAGGGTCCTTACTTGACCTAGAAACTTGCTCCCAAGAGAGGTGTGCACTTCAGCCGTACAAGTGTTGCTGAAATTATGAGATGACAAGTGAAGTGAGTGAGATCCACAATGGGGATCTCCTGCTATTTATACAAGACTTGACACAACAATAGGTGTGTCTATTGGGACAATAGGGTCGACCTCTTTAACTCAACAATATAATTAATCTTTACACAATATTAATTATCTTTCACATGGTGGGGCCGACTTGTACCCTTCACAACATAATTAGGGTTACAACAAATCTTACTCTCATACAATATAGCAAGGGATCCACACATCCTCTAGTGCCAAGCCACTAGGGACACGTCCACCTGTGCTCACCCACAGGGACGTTACACTCAACGGATCACTCAAGTGAGTCCACAGGAGTATCATCTGGAGAACCATCTCATGCTGACTCAACTAAGTTTATAGGAGTACAAGGCAAGAGACCATCTCAAGCCGACTCAACTCAGTCCAGAGGAGTACAAGGCAAGAAACCATCTCAAGTCATCTCAACTCAATCCAGAGGAGTAGACAAGAGACCACACATCATCACAACTCAGTCTAGAGTTTGACGTACACCCATCACATAGGCACACCCAACACATGGGCTCTCACAGATGTCTCAACTCAGTCCAGAGGAGAACAATCTGGAGGATGACTCATCAAGCTGCAATCATTAACACATATTTGGTAAACACAATGTGATTTGAGCCCAACAGGTTGAAAATCAGTTAATGACTTTAAGTCCCAATGATTTTCCTTGCATTGAAGATTGTTTATCTAAGTTCAAAACACTTAGAATTTTACTTCAAGACTGTAAAATAGATTTGAAGGATGACCGTTGCATATATGTTATTCTTGCTAAGCTTGGTAGTGCATATTCTGTCTTTGTATCTACCTTTTATGCCACCAGAGAAGCTCTAGTCTTTTTTTGATTCTTTGATTAGAGATCAAGATAAGCTCTTGCAACTTGGAGTGACCAACACTATTGTTACATCTAACAAAGCCTTGATGGTCCAGCAGAAAGAAAAAACCAAGCATCCAAAGAAGCAACATCCTTGCAACAACAAGAAGCAAAACAAGGGTCTCGAACCCTCTTGGCCAACTTCTACTCCCAATGGTGATAAAGGACCAAAAAAAAGTAAGAAGATTGACAGACATTGCAACTTTTCTGAGCGAGATAGTCATATGGAGTTTAAATGTTTTATAAAGATGGAAGCCTTAGAAGCCACGATGAAGAAGCACACCATCAATCTTGATTCTTCTTCTCATGGACATGCACTTTTTGCTTCTAGTTTTTTATTCAACACGACATCTATTTCTTCTTCTGATGAGTGGCTTATTGATTTTGGAGCATCTTATCATATGGCTAAGGATAAAGCCATTTTTTCTGCTCTTAATGAATGGAACACCAAAAAAATATTTGTTGGTGATGATAGATCTCTTAATGTTGTAGGTTCCTGAACAATTTAGGTAGATAATGGTCATTTCAATGATGGATTATGGGTTCCCTGTCTTTCCTACAATCTTCTATCAGTGTATCAAATCACTCATTTAGGTGAAGGTAAAACCGTAGAGTTTTCACCTCACCAAGTTGTAATCAATGATTTAAAGATCCTAAGCATGTTCTAGCAATTGGAATTGTTGATGATATTTACCAAGTTGTACAAATTTGACCACTTTGGGTCATCATCTTTTCCATTAGTTTTTGTTGCTCATAGCGATGACTTGAGGCATGAGCGGTTTGGTCATCTAAACTATTGCTCATTGCCACAACTATGTAATCAAAATACGGTGACTGGTCTTCTCCTCGTTTCTTGCAGAGATGGTGTTTGTGTCGGTTGTGTTCTTGGAAAACATCATCGGGACAATTTTGATAGACGTGCCTCTTGGCACACCTCGACCCCTTTGCAACTTGTTCACAATGATTTGTGTGGTCTGCTTTCTTCTCCTTCTTTCTCTAGGTGCAAGTACTTCTTAAATTTCATTGATAACTTCTGCAGACACACTTGGGTTTACTTCTTAAAACTCAAGAGTGAAGTTTTTGACATGTTTTTGGCCTACAAGGCCCTTGTAGAAAAGTAATCTYGACATCAACTTCAAAGGTTAATAATAGATGATGGAGGTGAATATGTGAACAACAAATTTATAAGGTTACTACATTGCACAAGGCATTCAAATGCAACATAYYGTTCCATATAYATCACAACAAAATGGTGTTGCYGAGAGAAAGAATCACACATTTAAAGAAATGGCTAATTGTATGATCCAATATAAGGGATTAAGTCTCATTACTGGGTGGAAGCCATAAATTGTGCAAATTTCATAGTAAATCACAYTTCCACAAAGGATTTAAAAAATATAACACCGGAAGAAGCATGGACTAAAATTAAGCCAGATGTCGCTTCTGTGTATTTGGTAGTGTAGCATGGGATTACATTCTTGATGAGAAAAAGAAAGTATTACAACCTAAAAGTGAGAAGTGTGTTTTTGTTGGATATTCTGAAGATGTCAAAGGTTATAGACTTCTTTAACCTCGTTCCAATGAAATAATTATTAGAAGAGATGTAAAGTTTGATGAAAATCTCTTGGCCTGTGAGCCTAACTCGACATTTGTGCCATATTCGACGTTTGTGCCATCTTCTGGTCTTATTTTGGTTTCTTCTTTAGATGATGACAGTGAAGATGAAAACCCACCTCCACCTGCTCACCTTCCTCCGGATGAGTCCATTGAACATGAACCTGCACCAACACCACTGCTTCCTAGTGTTGATATTTTGGTAGCTGCGGGAGGTATTAACTTCCACGTGTAATCTTGACAAGACTAGAATATTCCGGGAAGCAAGAGAAACCCTAAAAGCCTTGGACATAACCCTAGAAGACAAGTCGGCTAAAGAGAATAATTTAATATTGAGTTTTAGCACCCAGGAAGAGAAGTCGGCCTAGACAACTAAGAAAGAGTAGTATAAATATAGGATGCCAGAGCTCATTTGGACACACTCATCTCGCAACTGCAGAAATTTAGTGCGCACTGCAGAAATTAAGTAAGTGCGCAAGTCTGGAGAGTAGCTGCAACTGCAACTACTACAACTTGTATTTTCGGTTTTAGGCTTGGACTTTCTCTTGGTTATGGTTTGGACTTTCTGCTTGGTACGCTAGCTCTGGAGAGTGGTATGCTACCTTGGTTGGCTATTGGGTCTAGGGTTTTCTTCCAGAATTATTCTCTCTGTCTAGGTTAAGGTGCTCGGGGGTGGCTTCGGCCTATGGTTGGGTGACAATATTGGTATATCGTCTATGGTGAAACAAGCACACCTATTTTTTCTAACAGGTTATGGGCCTACACTATCTTCGGACAGTCTAACCACTGGAAGATAGATTGGGAGGATTTACTCAGTTACAGTTGTAGTTGCAGTCAAAGTTTTGCTGCAACAACGAAACCCTAACCCTCTTGTTAAGGCACCTTAAGTGAACTGATTGACCTAATTTCTGGATAGCCTAGTGCACCCTAGCCTAGCGCACCTCCTGGTACTCTTAGCAAGCTAAGACGTTAAGTTTGAGTTTTTGGTCAAAGTCAAAGCAGTCATGACTTACTCTATGAAGTCAGAAAACAAGTTAGAAGGGGCTTCTAACTTCAGAGCATGGAAGACAAGGATTGATCTCATCCTTGCAAAGAATAAAGTGTTGGATATCGTGAAAGGAAAGATCGTGGAACCACAATTTGAAGAAGGAAAAGAGAAAGAACCTCAGAACGTTGCAGTTATGGAGAAGTTCAAGGATAATGACATCCATGCCATGAGTATCATAGTGGACTCTGTAAAAGACCACTTGATACCCTACATCTCTCATCTTGACTCATCTAAGAAGATGTATGATGCCCTAACTAACCTCTTCTCAGTCATAAACATTGGACAAGTAATGAGTATGAAGAATGAGCCCCGTGACATTAAAATGAATGATGATAACAACATAACATGATACTTGGTAAGAGTCTCTCAGTTAAGAGATCAACTACAAGCTATTGAAGAAATCATTTCAGAAAATGAACTGGTAAATATCGTACTCAATGGCCTTCCCAAGACATGGGATGCATTTGCTGCAAGCATGAACACAAGAAAGGAGTATCCCACATTTGAAGAGCTTTGGACTTGCTGTGCACAAGAAGAATCAAGGATTAGCGCAAAAGAGAAATTCCAAAGGAAAGATGATGATCAAGCCTACACAACAAAGTTCAAGAAATTCAGGAATAAGAAGAAGTTTGACTCAAGGAAGAAACCAAATCAAGAGAAGGATATGTCAAAAATACAATGCTTCAACTGTCGAAAATATGGTCACTACAAGAATTACTGTCTTGAGTTAAAGAAAAGGAAGGAAACACACCAAGCAACAATTGCCGAAGAAAAGGAACCCTCAAAGAAAGTCAAACAAGATGAAGCAGATTTCTTCTTCTAGTCAAGGTAACATTATTCTTCTGTAACATAGTTCTTGTACATACCATGTTTACATAGTTCCTGTATATCTATTTTTTAGAAGATACGATGGTCAGTGAAACAACACCTATGGAAGAATAACAAGATAAGGATTGCTATTACGATGATTACAAGTCAAGCAATACACATGAAAAGATGAAGTATGTTGACAATCCTTGGTAACAATTCCTGTGGAAGCTATTATATAAGTAACAACTGCCAGATAAGCCGAAATCATAATCAAACGTAGAAGTCAAAATAGAAAGAAGTCAACAATCAAGAGGAAATTAGAAAAAGACTTGTGACACTTTGCAGAATGAAATAAGGATGCAGACGGAAGCGTGGACTCTCTTAGATGGAGGGAGCTGATTACAAAATTCCAAAAGAAGAGCATGCATTCATGCATGAAGCAAGGATTAGGAGGGAGCTAATCGTAAATGATATGATCCATTAAGGATTTTGAAGTATCTGTCCATGTTCCCATTGAAAATAGCAGCCATGATAAGCAACACGTGTTCAGTTTGACTCTAGAAGAAGTCTTCTTCGAAAAGAAGCCTTAAAGTATCCTTGGTTGTCCATCTACATCCATGATCCTATGATGAAAGGAAGAAGTTAGAATCTTCAGGGCATGGAATCTATAGAAGACTCCATGGACCCAAAAGCTAAAAAGGAACATGAGGAAGAACATGAAGATTCCAAGAAAGAAAGAAAATCCAGAACAACTAGTTATTATACCAAGAATCATAAGACTACCAGCTTGGTTTGAACCCACTAGAAGCAATCACGCAGAAGGAATGAAAGTTATGATAAAGAACAGTCTATGTAAGAAAATGTGAAAAAGACTTATGAATGGAAGCATTGCAAGATTCAGAGGTTCTTCTAGAAGGAGGGAGAAAAACTTAACGACAACTCACCAGTATCCATGGATTGGAATTTACATGTAAAAGACTGTACTTCCCAATATAGCAAGCGAGAAAGAAGCTTATACTAGAAAGAGACCCATGTATGCAGATATAAGAAGACCTTGTATGGATTCAAACAACTTGATGCATAGTATCTCATATACAACAGAAGCGTGGTGAAAACTTTCTATAACAGAGATAGTGTATCAGAATAGCTACTCGGAAGTCCAGGAAGATGGATTGCTAATCCATGGCAAACTCTCATGATGATAGAAGAAGTGCTACTTGGATATGTTTCAGTTTGAGCTTTTGCTACGATGTCATGAGCTAGCAGGAAACGTAAGTGCTGAATTCCACCATGATATATTGTAATGATCAGAGCTATATGAAGCCTTCAAAGAAAACCAGTGTTCCATGACAAACCGAAGTACATTTGAGATCAAGCATTATATTCTCCATGATAAAGTCCAGAAGAGAGAAGAGATTCTCCAGTATATCTCCACCGATGAGTAGATAGCAGATATTTTGGTAAAGCCTCTGTCCAAGATGAAAAGTTTGCATACTTAAGAAACACGCTGGGGCTCGTGGAGACAACTTCCTTATTGAAAAAGGAAGAGATTACCCTCAGGTTGGGAGGGAGCACTGATATGTTATTGATTTATGGACAGTCATTTTTCAGTTCAAAAAATGGT
>JASDQU010506511.1:0-16745 GCA_032191745.1 Picea mariana
TTATCACTAAGCCTGAGTCGGCCCCCTCTGCAATATGTCTCTTGTTTGCATACCTGGCCATTTTGAACGTCCAATCAAGTCCTTGTTCGAAATCACTGAAGCCTTCAGTCTGATCATCAAGATTATCAAGTCCATGATCGACGGGCCATCGAAGACCTCTGGGTAGTGCAATCATACACACATATTACACTCCTACCCGAGTTTTGAAAGATTTTGAAGTTGTTGCTCGAGCTCTGAAGATATTATCGCCAACCATCATGCGAGATCAGCTTCTGGAAGATGGATACTCTATATGTATATCTTTCTGATTTTGAGATGTAGCTCCATTGTGTATTGTTCACGACTACTCTTTATAGTTATTTGACATGGATCTACAGTGTATTTGATTGGTAGCCATGGTTCTATTTTTATCCCGATCATGGGTATGCCTGCCTCGGTGAGATATTTGTTGTTTTGCAGACGAAACCTCCTAGTTCCTGATCCTTGGGCTCAATCGTTCGACACATCAGTAAAGATTGGTAATGTATTTCAGCCATCAGATGCTCTTCTGACCTCACACATTAGGGGGCATCTGTTATAACCCTAAATTACACCACACATGCTTACCTGGCATCAGGCCATCTCATATCCTCTCTTTTCCAAAAATACTGCTAAACAACTCTTTGAAAATCCTCTTGTGTAAAGGCCCACGCGCCCTAACTGATTACTGCACGCATGTACACGCTGGTTGGCCCAAAACAGCCCGCGTGTACCTACTAAAGCACGAAAAAAGGAAAGTTACTATGGGTGAGTTAACTGAAACTCCCTGCCATGCATGGACGAGGGTTTGTCCAAATACTTAGCTCCTTCTACCCTATAAAAGAAGGGGTAGGGGTACCATTTGAAGAGGAAAAATATAGCAAAGAAACTCTGCCCATTTACATATTCCATTGTCCCAACCCTCTAGCCTTTCCTAATGCCAAAGGAGATTTAAAGCAAAGCAGTTGAAGGACAGAAAAGAGGAGCCCAGGATCAGGTTCAAGGATGGTGGTCGGTCTCAACTTTTTGTAAGTTGATTCATTTTAATAAATAAAGAGAATACTTTTCCCATCCCAATCCATGAACTGTTTATGATATTGATTAGTTTATGTTTGATTTCTAACATGTTAGTATATTAGTAGCATGCATGTATAGTTGTTTCTTGTCTTGAATGCAGGTCAGCTTTGGAAGGAGCATAGTGAACAAGTGATCAAGCACAATGGAGGATCGACATTAAACGCCGGTAACAAGGTAGGTTGATCTTCCCATGCATTGACTAAGAAAAAGGGGGTTTAAATCTAGGGATGAAAGTAGAAAGTGATTTTCTACTCGGTCATATCTGCCATCAAATTCTGAACTCTATTTGCTAGTCCGTAGGGTGTTTTTCCCAACAACAATCGCGCCTCGTCCTCTAGCACCCTGTCGTCTGCCTCCGCTGCGTCCGCTAACCATGATTACATGCACAAATACAATTCAACTCAATTAGAAACATTATAATCAAAATCATATCAATGAAACCTATAGTGATCCCAAGTCACGGGTTGAAGCTCGCTCTGATACCATATGTAACGTCCCCATCGTTACGACTACAAACGAAACAGGAGTGCAATTTGTTTTTTAATTTTTTTTTTGGGTTAAGAGGCAAGAAGGTGACGAAAACAATAGTTAACCACACAACTGATGATGAACGCAAGCACGCAGTCCAGGCAACAAGAAACTATGACTCCATGCACTGGCACAAGAGAAATTGGGAAAACATGTGTAGAAGAACAAGGAGGAATGACTACCCACCTGATGCAAATAAGACACGCCTACAAGCTAAGGGACAACATCCCCCTCCCAACACAATGATCAATGATGAACAAGACTAGAACCTCAAGGCACACGACCCAGACGCATGAAGGCATTCCACCCATGCGCCAAAATCAATTTGCAATGCTCAACAACACTCACACAGAAGCACCGGCTCCGGCCAAGTTCTCGTTCATCACTATCCAATAGGGCACACCATGATACCCTCATCAGGAATCATGCTGTCCCTAGTGATAGACGCGTCAATAACCTTGGCGCCACACATCCTATCTGGCCTGAGGACCCTAGATAAATCTGATGCGCTAGGAGCCGAATACCAATAAGAAAACCACACCCAAACCCCAAATGATAGGTCGACGAGACACCAAAGGGAAACTACCAGGGAAGACACAAGCCAATAAAAGACTTCGTCAACCACCCAACCCTTTTATCTAGTCTAACCGGTCAATAATTACCATCTAATTAGCGTTGAATACAGATCAATTTTATCATTACTTACAATCTAAAAGGGCAACTCTAAATTAATTCCAAATTGTAATCTAACTAGAAAATGACATAATATAACAACACTAACCATATCAATGCAGAAGGATACCACACAATGCTTATTAACACATTAAATTACAACATGTTGTCTATCTATACTAACCATACCAAAATGATAGTTGTCTATTAACATTAAAACAAAACTGCTAAGAAGTGACAATGTCATTAAGCCATATACATTCAATGAGAAATTAAAGCCATAAACATTTAATGAGGTTTAAAGCCAAGTGCCTAGTCATAGTTAATGTCCTTCAGAGCCATTTAATGTAGTCAATGCCATTGTTAACGATATCCTACCACAATTTATTACTGCTAAATAAAATAGAGGGAAGTTGTCCTAACCAATACTACCAATTAGAACACTGTCAGGTAAAAGAAAAATCAGGGGTAAGAATGCCAGAGAATTTAGTTAGCCTCCTAGCAATTGCTAAATCGATTGTCGTCAACGCAGAATCCAACATCTGGCTGTCTAAAAAGGTAAGAAGTTGTTGTGTAAGGTAAATGTAATTTACCAATGCAGTATAACTACGGTGTAAATACACATTGGCTGTAAAAAATAAACCGGATGTGTGCAGAATGATAAGTCACCAGGTAGTCTAAATAAATTACAACTGAATAAATAATGTGTCTTTAATCAAGTTTAGGCACTAACTGTCAACTAAAAATGGAATGGGGCAAAGTCGCAGAGAAGGTAACGCAACCTTCATAGGGAAGATTGTAGAGATATGGTGTCACAACAAAGTCTTGGTTACAACTGCAGTGGTATGGTGTAACAACAATTACAAATCACAGAGGTAAGGTGGCAAGTAAAACGTAGTCAGGATAATGACATGCATCATTACACAAGAAGAAAGGAAACACTACCATTCCTTGAGCTAAAAATTGGGGTTTTATAAACACTGTTGTTCATTAAGGTAAAAAAAACTCACTATTGTAAATCGAAGTCATTAATTGAGACAAAAAAAAACATTCGCTGTTGAAAAAGAACCGCTATCTTACTTATAATTTAAAATTCACTGTGTGTAATCTAAATTTTCAATAGGAATTTTCAGATACAAAATCTGAATTTGTTATAATTGCAATTTATGATGTACCGACTTGCAATTCGTAATTGCAGCAAATTTCAGAGACAAAATTCCTTCTCCATTTCCTGGCTAAATCAAGGCTAAATGGATATCCATCATCCCATGTCAATAGTAAGAACATGTGGCTTTGCAAAAGAAAAAAAATCCTTCGATTACATGATCCACCAAAATTATACAGACAATTAATATTGCATATAAATATATATAAATGGTGGTTTCCCAATAAAGTCATTATCAACTGTAGCCTATCTGAGAAATCAGCAATGCTATTAGAACAATCGCTTCCACAGTGCTGACAAAATCTATGAAAATGCCTTCCAATGTTGATCCATAATATCTATTTAACAAAGCCTCGACAATGTTGTCAATACACAACTATAAATGTATATTGCTGATCCCTTAATGATAGAGTTGCAGTCATCCTAGGATAACACGTTGTCTAAAATACCCCATATATAAATGCAATCTAAAATGTTGTAAGTAAGAGGTAAAGCACCATCATGTCAGTTTCGCTGTCTTGTAATAATTCTATGTCTAACCATGATATGATGTTCATTAATACAAGAAACTTCTGTGTAACACGCCAGAACAATGCCAAGGATTAAAATTGTGGCTAAAAAAAATTTAAGGGGATTCGTTGGGTGACATTTTGGGTAGGATGCGGAGAATATCCAAAACCGAAAATGTTGAGATAAGTGGTTTAATGTAGAGAAGTTCATCACCAGAAAGTGAAAGATGATCAATCAACCAAGATCAATCCGAAGGGGTAGGTGGTTGGCAAGAACATCCTTTGCTCATCATCCACGCATAGAAAATCAGGGCGTTTAGATCCATAGGTCTATTAACACCGAAGTGACAATCATAGACCAGGCTCCTGGCTGACTGCTCAGATGTGGACTGATGAGTTAGGGACGAAGAAAAAAATATAAACCACAAATCATCACAAATCAATAAAACCATAGGATGGTCCAAATGTACAGGGATCAAAGGCCATGTGATTCAATCAACATCGAGCAAAATGCTATGGGGGAAATTTCAGTCATCAACTAGAATTCTAAGATAATCATTTCTTTAACCAATTAAACATACAAAATTAAAAGCATAAATCATACTAACATTCTACCATGCAGAAATAAAGGAAGCGTACCGTAGCCCAAGTCGCCCACTCTGAGTTGATGTCTCGCGTGCTCTGTGCAACTCCCTCTTGCCAATCGATGAGACTTCATCAGTACCTCCCAACCAACGCTAGGGGTACTCTTCTTCCCCCTTAGCCCCCTGAGTCACAAAGGGGCCACGCACACTAACCAGAGAATTAACTACCCCCCCAGCTCACCTTGCAAGGTCGAGCTAGCACTCCTCACCGAGCTAGGTATCCCAACTCCCACAAGCTAAGTCAGTCAAGTATAAATTTCTGGAGCGTAACATTACGCATCACATAATAGATCCATCATCCTTCTCCTCCATCCATTATATAGAGTTTCAAAGTCCTTTGCTTTCCCAAAATCCCATTTAATTTAATGTTTAATAAATTAATTCATAAAAATCCTCCTCGTACATGTGTCACCCATCCCCTTCATTCCTCCATAAATTAATTTCATTAATTAAATAATTACCCCTATTTCCCTCACCCACCTTAAATCATTCCTAGAATTGCTCCTAGGTGTCCCCATATTCTCTTACAAGTTTTAATGACTTTCCCCCTTACTAATTTACTAGTGGAGTTAATTTAGAAAGTTCTTCAATGTTGGATACCTTACTAAGTTAGACTTTCTATTTTTTCCTTGTGTTTCCCTTTTCTTTTTAGGTTTCCCTATTTTTCCTAGTTTCCTAATTCCTTTAGATTTTCCTCTTTCCCTTTTCATTTAAAACTCAAATTGGCAGGTGTAGGAAATTAACCTTTTCCCTTTTTCCTTTTTAGTTAATAAGTTTTTAATTAACATATGAGACAAAACCATTAATTCCCCTTTTTCCCTTTTTAAATTTTATCCCCCAAAAGATTTTTATAAATTAAAAGAATTACTTACCCTGTTCTTGACACCTGATTAATGATGATTATCATTTTATTTATTTATTTTTATTTTTATTTTTACACATATTTTTCCTTTACCGCCAGTTCACCTAGACCTAGATTTTAATTTTCATGGCTGGGTGACATTTTATTAGGGCAATTGTTTTAAAATTTTCTTATCACGTTATTTGTCCTAATACCATCTAGGTTTATTTATTTATCATTTAACATCGTGAAGTTACCTTTAGGACATACTAGGTTCTCCAAGGGTTCCACTCGCCTCAATCTATTTCCCTTGTGTGACGTGCCCTTCAGGACATACTCCATTCTCCAAGGGTGCCACTCGCCTCTTGACTGACTTGGTAGACATAAAAAACCCCTAGAGTCAATACTCTACTAGGTGATCTTGTGGGAGAATAAGGGCCTCTAAGGAATAAGGCCCCCACCTTATTGCATGCCCCTTAGAATCATCATGAGTGACTGTCACAATCTACCCTCACGACATCGTGGGTCCTCTCGAACTAGGTAAATGTTAACCTATAGTTCGAGCCACGATGAGAGTGCTAGTAGGATATGGAAGGGATGTTTTCCACACCTCTCCATCAACATCTCTGGTAGTCATGCGTGACCCCTCTACTCCACATGTGAGTCTGTTCGGCAAGCTATCATCAGCCTACATCATCAACGAATCATGTCAGAAATATACCCATAATCATATCATCTAATCAGATGCACAAATGTCATGTATACAACAATCAAACCCCAATAGTTCACTCCCCAACTTGATTCGAAGTCCAAGGGGTTCCCTCGATGCCTCTATATCCTTGAGGTCCAAAATCCTGCACACTCAATAAAACCGAGTCAATAGCACCTGTCTATGTCAATGCAACAAAACAACATGTCATCAACCCATAACACCTCATAATCAAAATCAAATGCTTAATAGTATAATAATCTGGATCACTTGTGAGAAAGTATCCTCAAAGAATAAGTTTGCTCAGTGTGCACAAGAGCAAGATGTTACAAATGATATATTATTTCGAAATAACTTTGACAATGTTTTTCTACGTTGTTTAGAAAAAGAGGAGTCTGAAAAAGTGTTGGATGAACTTCATTCCGGTGATGCTGGTGGTCATTTTGGTGTAGATACCGCTACCCACAAAGTTATGAGGGATGGATACTATTGGCCTACCCTATTTAAGGATTCCCATACATTATCCCACAAACGTATAATCTGTCAAAAGGCTGCAGGATGGGTGAAAAAGGAAGCTTTTTCTTTGCAACCTGTTACTGTAGATGCACCTTTTCAGCAATGGGGCCTAGACATTATAGGACCAATCAATCCCCCTTCCTTGCAACAACACAAGTACATCCTCACAACAATAGACTATTTTACAAGATGGTCTGAAGCTTTACCTTTAAAAGTGGTCAATACAAATTAGGTAGTGTCATTTATGAACTCCCATATTATCACTCGATTCAGAATTCTTGAATGTTTGGTTTTTGACTATGCTTCTTATTTTTCTTCCCTAGATATGAATGTTTTCTCTTTGGAAAAAGGGATTAAACTGAGGTACTCTGCCAGCTGTTACCCTCAAGGGAATGGTTTGGCCAAGTCGACAAATAAGAATTTAATCAAGATTATAAAAAGGGCAGTTTCAGAAAACCATAAGAATTAGCACAATGCATTGTACAAATCACTTTGGGCTGATAGGGTAACTCCAAAATCCTATGTTGGTAATTCTTCTTTTTTCCTCATCTACGGAAGAGAAACCATAATTCCCCCTCATGTCATGCTTCCTTCTCTGCAATTATCACAGAAATTTCAAGAAGAAGAATGTCCTCCTCTAGAAAACCAGATAAATGCTTTATTAAAATTAGAAGAGGCAAGAGCACAAGCAAAACAGAAACTTGATCAGCACCAACAAATTGTGAAGAGTTGGTTTGATGCAAGTTCATCTTCTGATAGGAATTTTTATGTTGGGATTTGATTCTCAAGTGGGACAAAGCGCACGAGGGTAAGGGAGAGCATACCAAGTTCCAAAACCTCTGGCTGGGACCATTTGTAATTTTTGAAAAAATGGGTCCTAGTTCTTTTCGTCTGCATAACTTGGAGGGGCAACCGGACAATTTCCCAGTGAATGACCAAGCTCTCAAGGGATATTTCGATTGATGATTTCAGATCCTCCCTTTTGTAAATATTTTTAATTTTCTTTTCTATTTTTTCTTTTGGTTCTTTTCATTTTGCTTGTTTTTTATTTGTTTTCTAATGATTATGTCTGGATCACCATTCATTTGTTGAAGGGAATCAATTTTATTTATTTATTATAAACAATTGATAACAGTTCAAACACCTGAACAGTAAGTGCTAAAATCATATCAGCAGAAGTAAATTTATGTTCAACTGTTGTGTTTGGTTTCTCATCAAAATCATAGGAAAATATGATTATCCTTACAAAACGTCTAACGACGTCCCTGTTTTAATGAGAACAACTCAATGTGATTCCCCATCCCAGAGATGATTTCTTAACATAAATCTAATAGTCCAAATCATGATGAAATTCATCAGAACAGAAAAATAATTCTTAAATGATCAATCCTTTCACTACCTAACTGTGGAATCTTCTGTATCACCCCGCTCTCGTAATATCATGAAATTTATGGAAATCTATAAACAAATTCTGGAGAGTTGAAATAACTACAATGTGTGGGAATTGTGTGTAAACCCGTCGGGATTCTGAACAGGTCTACTGGCAGCGGGTAAATCCACACATGATACCAAGGCAACTTCATCGGGGTACTAAACATGCCTGCTGGTAATGACGAAATGTTGGGTTTCGAAGATCCTCAGGTATGTCTTTTAATTTGATTAGGTGTGAGGATGCTTTTATCATGAATGGATGACTCTTGGATGGGATAGAGGTACTAGAGTGGCTTAAATGACATCCCTGTCGAGGCTATGGATTCCTGCTAGAAGAAGTGGCCTTGTCAATGGTAACGAAGTCATCTGTATAAACATCGCTACACCTGTGATCTAAACCAGATACCATATTACAATTTCTGACAGAAATGCATCCAATACTATGGATGTGTGATTTTTCTGAGTTATTGTCGAAATGATTGATTTGTCATTAACTGTCTCCAAAATTTATTGCTAAGTCATATGTGCCCCTGATATGAATTTTTGGTGATGCAGAGATAACTGCTTTGCCCAAGGTGTCGCCATTTTTGGCAGCCAACAATTCTGTCTAAGTTTATCATAATTAAAATTCATCACAAAGGGATAAAAAAAAATTGTAGCTACCTCCTCCCTATATTACAAACATTTATGTCTTTTGATTTCGAGGAGATTCATTGGCCTAGCTGATTATAAGAGTGTTTCATCTTTAAATCTCTCATCTATTTTGTTTAATTTCATGACTACAAGCATGAAATTAAAACAAAAGTTTGGCTTAGGTAATCATTTTGCAGTTTCTTCGTTTCTTTTTCTAAAGAGATTACACCTCAAGGGGATCTATATGCTTATAAGTCTTAAAGTTTGTAAGCTTATTGATTGATCCATTGCCACAGTTTTATTCACTGTGGAAAATATAACTTAGTCATATCTATGGTTGATTATGTGATATTGATATTTGATATGCCTAATTACGCAGAAATTTGGGTTAAAATTTGAAATACGCTTCTTTCTCTTACCAATCATATCACAATCTTATCACCCTGGTACAGGAATGATGTACTTGCAGTTCCACATCATCCTATTGTCTTGCATAATTAAGACTCTCATTCATTATTTGAATAAATAAGTGATAACGGTTTGGGTTTAATGTTAATTGCACATAGTGGTTTACAAGCATGTGCATTCTCTGGTTCTTTGTCACTCAAAGCTCAAATTACCAAGAATGATAGCCTCCTAAGTCTGTAGGTATCGAGCCTCTTCCAATTTTACAGACCTCTCCCTATTGTTTGTGTATTGGAAAATGACACCTCCCTCTCANCATTTCCTTTATTGTGTATGTGTGATAACACCCATGGCTCCTATGGTTAGGATTGAACCTAATGGGTTGCAAGACCTCCTCGCTCATGATGATTCCATAAGCAATTTACAGGCACATGGATGGGACATTTTCATCTGAAATTTTGAGGGTTATAACCTGGTAGTTGCACAGGGTTTTTCTCAGTCGTTTGATGGCTCTAAATCCAAAATTGGGGATCTACAACCCGAAGTAACCGAGGATTCCATAGCACGAGCTACAATATTGTCACAGGAAGGAGAAAGATGGTTCAAAAACTCCAAGCTAGAAGGCGTGCCTTGGAGTCTACTTATGGTCTCTAAGAAATCAAAATGTTTCCCTAAAGGTAGATCGATCACTCTCATAAAACCTCGATGGCACGACCTGCTTCTAATTCTTAAACAATTCATAACTTGTGAGGGTAGATATGGCTTAGTGTTTTTGTATCACATCTGCTTGTTGATGATTTTTTTAGGGTTCAACCTAAATGTTCCTTTCTATCTTTTTATGAGCCTGCATAAAATGTCTAAGCATTATCAGAGACATGATTTAAACCCTCTGTCTAGCCTTTTCCACCATGGTCTTATTCGAATTTTGTTGTTTTCGCATCTAACTCAGACTGGGGATACTTGGGAAGATTTCCTATGTAGAAACAACTTCACCCTACACAAGAACACAGTAGAACCACCTCTGCATTTTGATACAAACCCTAGTCTCTGTGACCCTATGATCGAAAATCTAGGTGTTGATCCACATGTAGACCGTGCGACCACTGAATGAAACTTTGTTGCTATGCAAAACCCTTTGGGAAAAAATCCATGATATAATTGCATGCCTAGAAATCATTAGAGGAGGTAATAGATGTATTAAAGTAGAGGGTTTCTCCTACTCCTACTGTTGAGCCGACTCAGGGTTCCTTTAAAAAATCAGCTATTAAGAAAAATCACAAACAAAAGAAACAAGGTAGTTCGGATTTGATTTTTGTAAATAAGAGACTAGGAAGGTTAATATCCAGGAGTATGAGAAATCAACAACAAGATCATATGAGCTCGATCTCAGTGATCGAGGTCGATGATCACTTGACCGATGATGAGATCAATGAACTTATTGCCCGAGAAGATGTATATAACTAGTGCCTCGGGAATGAAATCGGTATTGAAGCTATACAATATGATTTTGTTTCTAAGATACCTCTGTTCCTAAAAAATCAAGAAGGCTTTGCTAGTATAAGCCATGATTTGAATCATGCTATAGAAAATACCAAAGCACCCATTGCAGAGTACACTCAACCTCTGCCTGCTATAGCACTTGTACACTGTGATAATTGTCTTGACTGGGTTGAATGTTACTACAGAGATATACCATATCTCCAAACACAGTTAAAACATATGACATCTCGAAACTCCTTACTTGAAAGGGAAAATCAAGAATTAAAGGCATGCATTCGATCCAACGCTGGATGCGCAAGTAAAAGGTTCAAATGAGACAATAATGTGATTATCAAGAACACAATAAATTTCAACACTATCATTAACTCAGAATTATCCAACCCTTCATTGTTTAATCTCTAAAATGGTAAAGATGATTTTGATTCTCTTTTGATTTGATTATGTTGTAAAAATCAAATAGATAGATTTATTTTGATTTCCTTTTCTTAATTTAAGACTAGCTACATAATCTCACGATTTTGTAGCCAATCTATTTGTAAATATTAGTTTGAATTGTAATCTAAATTCAATTCCATTTTATCATTTTTAGGAAAACAATTGTTATGGTGCTATTCACAAGGAGAAGAAATCATGGATTATGCGCTCCATAGTTTAGTAATTTCTCATTTTGTTTGATAAAACTATGCCATTTATGTAATTAATTTTGATGAACAAACTCCTACAAGAGTGTTTCTTTGTTATCCTATTTTTGTAAAGCAATCTAATTTTTTGGGATTATCCTCTATCTTGCATGATAAGAGGTTATTGATCCAAGATAGGTTTAAATAGTGGTTTTTGTTTAGTAATAAGACAAATTTTGTTGGACTATAGTATAGACATGTAATTTTGGGAACTGATATGGGAAAGCAATTCACTATAGGATTTAGACCTGTGTGATGTTTATTCCATTGTGTTCTCCTATTACCTCTGTATTATGAGATATTATTATGGTTGATTTAGCTTTACCCTTGTCATCATATGGTGTTTCATATTGTTAAATATTTAGATGTTGTCCATAAACCGTCGTTTCATTTTGTATGTGTGATCAATCTACTATTTAATGATTATTGAGTTTATTTCAGATGTTATATGATTGATAATATCAATACTCAGAATTGATTTTTCCTTCGTTCTCAGATATTGATTATCTTAAGATCGCAAGATTTTTTTTATTTAGTTATCTTCATGATGTTATTAATTTACTCCAAATATCAAACACTTCTTTGAATTTATTCTGGAAGTACTAGCATTTTTTTGTCATTGGTTTCCCTTAAATGCAGCACAAGCAGGAGCTCAAACAACACAGTGAGATTAACTCAGTTTTGTTGATCAGCTACAGGTCAGTATGTGTGTTATTTTGTTAAATTATTTATTAATGAAACGATGATTTCATTAATTAGATTTGATTGTTTCTGTGGCATCGTTTCAATTGTATTTTCTTAATATTTATTAGTTTTAAATATTTAAACATTAAAAAACAAAAAGATTTATGTTCTTAATTTATCTTATTTTGAAATAGTATTATGAACACTCATTTTCACAAGATTTCAAGAAAACCTTTTAAACTGTGTACATATTGTTTATAATCATTTGTATATTCACGATTATATTTGAACACTTGTAATTAGTACATAGATTGTTAGATTCATAGCTTTAGATTAGTTTATTTCTTTTATTGTTTTTAGGACTTTAGTTGGCTAACAAAGCCATTAAACCCATCGGGTCAGATCATACCAAATGGATTGGGTTAATTAGACAACCCTGGTCTGGATTTTACCTTCTAGTTGACTGTGTGTCACTTATGCTCGTCAACATTGCCTCCCAATGTTCTTTACCTGGATTGTTCATATACTTGCTCACAACTCCCACTACATGTGCAATATCGGGTCTTGTGCACACCATAACATACGTCAAGTTGTCAATTGTTGATGAATAAGGGACCCTAGACATGTATTCTATCTACTCTTGTTTCTTGGGATACATTTCCATGGTTAATTTGAAATGGATGGCAAAAGGTGTACTAACTAGTTTTTCATTCTGCGTTCTAAACATCTCCAACACCCTCTCTATGTACTCACCCCGAGACAATGTCAATTTGTGATTTTTCCTATCTCTTGTTATTATCATACCAAGGATTTTCTTTGCAACACCCAAATCCTTCATCAAAAATGAAATATATAAAAAAAAATTTAGCACATTTATATCCTCCATGTCAGACCCTGAAACAAGCATGCCATCTACATACAATAGTAAGATAATATATCTTCCATTTTCTATCCTTTTAAAATAAACACAATGATCAAAATCACATCTATTATAACCTTGTTCTTTCATAAACCTGTCAAACTTCAAATACCATTTCCTTGGAGCTTGCTTTAGGCCATACAATCTATTCTTCAACCTGCATACCAAATTCTTCTTTCCTTTGACCTCATACCCTTGTGGTTGTTGCATATAAATATCGTCCTCCAAATCCCCATGGAGAAAAGTTGTTTTTACATATAACTATTCAAGATGAAAATCTTTTACTACCAAAAGACTTAAAAAATCCCTAATTGAAATCATTTTAACAATAGGAGAAAATATTTCATCAAAATCTATACCTTTCTTTTGTACAAAACCCATTTACAACAAGTCTATCCTTGTACCGCTTTCTTCCTCCATCTTCTTCCTTCAACTTGTAAACCTATTTATTCTGCAATGCTCTTTTTTTTGCAAGAAATTGAACCAAGTCCCAAATCTAGTTATTTACCAAGTAATCTATTTCATCTTTCATGTCTTTCTCCCACTTCTTTTTAGTCTCTACTTGCATTGCCCCTTCATAACTTTCTAGTTCACCAGAATCAATCAATAATAAATAATACAATGAAGGAGAGTATCGTTCAAGGGGTCTACTTAACCCAGTATATCTTGTAACAACATTTGTACGGAATTGATGTACTTGTTTCTCCTGTTGTTGTACATTTTGTTTTTTTGGTACCTTTGGAATTTGTTTTTCAGTGATCTCATCAAGCACTATGTATTCTAGTTTTTATTTTTCTCGTTTCTTTCCCTGTAACTGATATTTGTACATGACCTCATTGAATATGAAATCTCTACTCCTAATGATTTTATATTTTTCATAATCCCATAAGCGATAACCAGAATCCTTAACACAATATCTAATAAAGGTACATTTCTTGGATTTTTCTTCAATCTTTGTTCTATTTTCTTTATCAATATGGACAAATTCTTCACAACCGAAAGTCTTCATAAATGAATAGTTTACCTTTTTACCTATCCATGCCTCCTGTGGAATGCCACCATACAAAGATCTTCAAGGTTCTCTATTTATTAAGTAAACAACAATATCTACAACATCTTCCCATAACTGTAAGGGAAACCCAACATGCAATCTCATACTCGTTGCATGTTCCATGATTGTCCTATCCATCCTTTCTGACACACCATTTTCTTGTGCTGTTCCTGGAACTTTCTTCTCTCTATGAATCCCATGGTATGAACAATGATCATCAAACTCCTTTCTGCAATATTCACCTCCATTGTCTAATCTAAGACACTTCAACCTCTTTCTTGTCTCATTCTCAACCAAATCTTTTCATTTCTTAAAAATATCAAAAACATCAAATTTTTGTTGAATGAAATAAACCCAAGTTTTTCTAGTTGCATCATCAATAAAAGTAACATAATAACGAGATCCATCAATAGATGATACATGAGATGGTCCCCATACATATATATGTAAAAGATCCAACTTTTCACTCTTCTTTTCTTTTCCGACTTTGAGAAATCTGACTCTCTTATATTTTCCATAAACCCAGTGCTCACATAAATCCAAATCAACTTGTTTAAGATCTAGAAACAAATTCATTTTTTGAAGTATCTACATCCTCTTCTCACTCGTGTCCAAGCATATGATGCCACGGTGTTGCATCCACTCTTGTAGAAGCTAAAGAGATATAAGAGTCAAAATTAACAATACATAAATACAATGTACCTACATTCTCCCCTTTTTCCATTGCCAATGATCCTTTAGTGACCTTCCATGCCTTATCTGTAAATATAAATATATATCCTTCAATTTCTAACTTCCCTCTTGAAATTAGATTTCTTCTTGGATCTAGTATATGTCTCACCTCTTTCAGTAACCATTGGTTTCCAATCTTTTTCTTTATTTTTATTTCACCCATTCCAACAATTTGACATGGTTCATCATCACCCAAATAAACATGTCTAAAATCACCTTGAACATAATCTTGTAAATATTTCCTATGGGGTGGCATGAAATGAAGCCCCTGAATCTACTACCCAAGATTCAATAATATTATCTAATGAAAGAATCAAAGCATCTTATAACACATCACCTGTTACATTTGCTTCCTAATGTTTCTTATGTTCCACATCTCTTTGTTTCTTTGAAGCTCTACAATATTTCTTTAGATGTCCTTTCTTCCCACAATTCAATCACTCTATCTTCCCTAGTCTAGATTTGGATCTACCCTTTCTAGGATTCTCGTGGTTCCCTAAGCCCTTTTCTCTATCCTTTTGTATTCCCATGTTCTCCATGGTCAATGCATTACCCAATGTCTCACCTTGTGCTTTTATATCACATTTCCTTGCTAAGGATAACACCAACAACATCATCAAATTTTAGAGTGTTTGAACCAGAGACATAGTTACTTACAACCATGACCAATCTATTCCAACTTTCTGGTAATGAACACAAAATTAGAACCCTAACCTCATCTACAAATTCCACTTTTACAAAACTTATTTGATTAGTAACTGTATTAAATTCATTTAAATGATCGGAAACAAACCCACCTTTTGATTAAATAATCGCTTCATTAGAAATACCTTATTTGAGGTCGAGGGTTTTCATATAGTTTAGCCAATGCCTCCATCATATCCTTCGTTGTCTTTTCTTTCGAAATATTTAAATCCATCGATGATGCCAGACACAATCGTATTGTTCTCAGTGACTTTCTATCAAGAACCTTCCATTCTTCATCTGTCATACTCGTCGGCTTCTTTTCTATTCTAATAAATGGTAAGAATAGATCCTTTTAATATAAATAATATTCCATTTGCATCTTCCATAGATGGTAGTTTTGGCCATTAAATTTCTCGACCTTAAACTTTCCATCTTTCATCATTACTCTCACTCGAACTAGGAACCCTCTTTTCCTGCTAGTTACCTTTAGCTCTGATACCAATTGTTGGAAAAAAAAGGATTGTGAAGCAATAAAATAAAACACAGAAAATACATATTACAATAGAGACATAGATATACATGTTTCACCCAGTGTGGGTTATGTCCACCAAAGAAATTGCTAGGTCCTTTTTTATTATCCAAACAAAATGAAGGGATATAACCTACAACACACCCGTTGTAACTTTCTCTTCTTTATCTCTAAGTATCCTATCTCATAATACAATATTCACTCAAATACACAACCAAAATACAATGCCCTCAAGAAAAGAGGGTTTCCTTCTAGGGAAAAAAACTCTAACATAACTTCTACCATCACATCTGCGACCTTATAATGAACGGTCCATATTGACTATGAAATTACAATATTTTACAAGTCAATTTCCCCAAAAAACGTTCCTTAGGGGCTCCACCCCCATGCCTCCCATCCAGGGGGTAGATCCCCCCTAGACCCCTGTCATTCAGAGGTTAGCCCTCAAACCCCCGGTAGAAGCAGGCTAGGAATACCTGCATATAAACTAGGAAGATAATCATGCTCCACAACCAACATCGGCTGGAAATCAATTTTTTCATCTCGGTAACCAGTTTGGAGGGGCCTTACCTCCTTATGGTTAGGTATTTCAACCTTATTATCAAAACCCTCTTATTCAGGAGAATTCTTTCTAGCAACCTGGTGCCAGTAACAATCCAGGCTCTTTGTTTCCTTTTTCCAACCAACCCAAGGGTACCCCATCTACAAGTTGGAATATGATGCAACAACCAAGGCTCCCCTTCCTAGAAACTCTTAATTTTCCAGATTGATGAAGACCAAATATAGGGGTCCTTCATATCCATTGTTCTATGATG
>JASDQU010506511.1:16845-28040 GCA_032191745.1 Picea mariana
GAAAAACAACAAAAATGGGTCACCAAGATATTGGGTTATGATTTTGAAATCGTCTATAAAAAAGGGAAGAAAAATGTTGTGGCAGATGCACTCTCAAGAAAGGATGAATATGTTGAGGCCTTTCTCTGTTCTATCTCGATCATCCAATTTGATTGGATAATATAGGCAAGGGATGAATGGAAGAATGACGAAAAAGTGTGGACTCTCATTCAAAGGTTGCAACAGGATTCCAGTGCATCAGATACATTTATATGGAAAAATGATTCACTATGGTACAAAGATCTTTTATATTTATGTAAGAACTCCCAACTCAAACAAAAGGTACTATTGGAATTGCACACCTCTCTAGTAGGAGGCTACTTGGGATTTTTGAAAACCTACCATAGGGTCAAGAAGGAATATTTTTGGGATGGCCTTAAAACTGATGTTCAAAGGTTTGTCGCAGAATGTTTGGTTTTCCAACAAAATAAGGTGGAAAAAATTAAGACCCCAGGTATTTTACAACCATTAGCCATCCCAAGTCAGTGTTGGGAGGAGGTTTCCATGGATTTCATAATAGGGTTACCAAAGTCTGAAGGAAAGAGTGTCATCATGGTGATTGTTGATAGAATCACCAAATACACACACTTTTGTGCACTCTCTCATCCCTTCAAATCCAGTACTGTTTCCACTGCTTTCATGGAGATAGTTCAAAAGCTACATGGAATCCCAAATATTATTGTAAGTGACAGAGATCCCATCTTCACTGGAAAATTTTGGACATAATTATTTTCTTGTTTGGGTACTCAATTGGCTCATATCTCATCATATCATCCTCAATCTGATGGACAAACCGATATATTGAACAAATGTCTGGAAGGCTACCTTTGTTGCTTTGTCTCTAATAAACAAGCACAATGGTTCAAATGGTCACCCTTGGCAGAATGGTGGTATAACACTTCCTTTCATACTGCAACAAAAGTGACACCATTTATGGCACTCTACAGATACCACCCTCCTTCCATCACTTCTTCTCTAAAAGAAAAATCTAAGTTTCAAGCAGTGGAAGATCACATCAGGCATCAACAACAAGTTCTCCAAATCTTAAAGGACAACCTGACCATGGCACAAACTCGCGTGAAACAACAAGAAGATAAACATCATAGTGAAATAAGTATTCTCACTTTAACGACCTAACAATGGTTTTCCTAAACTATTTCTAGTTACCGGTGAGATACGATGTCGACACCGAATTGTTGGCCAACTTCGAGCAAACAAAAGTCGTCCATATATCCAATCACATCCGAGAGTGGCATCACCAAAAGAGCTTGATAAAAGTTAAGGTCCCCCCCTCATTTTTGATCGAGTGGTTCCTAAAGTCCTTGGTGCCTTGTGTCTCCAAAGACGTCGCGACTTCCAGAGTATTTTACAAAGAAGAGGCTATTATGAGAGCCCAACAACTGGAATTTATTTAATCTCAATATGGTATGTTTTATGAGATTCTCTCGGATGCACCATGATCGAATTTTGAAAAAACCAAACAGAAGTTTGGGCCTCATGCCGATGGTATAGTAGGCTCAATACAAAGTAATCCCATAGATCATTTGACTAACTAGTTGCAACAATTATCGATTCAAAAAACTGTGGCTAGATAAACTTCTAGTTCGGTTGCTCCCGCAACCCAAACGTCAGAAGTACACAGTGTGCAGTCAATGAATCCCAAGGGTAACCAACAACCTGAGGGAAAGAGGAAAGGCAAAGGAAATAATGGTAATGGGGATAAAAATATGTGAATAATATTGTCGAGGGTAAAAATGAAAAGAAGAATGTTAATTTTCTGTGTAAGCTTTGCACGGATGATCACTTGACTCACCAATGCCTTCGGCTTGAGGAAGACCAAAATATTTTGGCACAACAACAACTTGTTGTGTTAACTAACCCTTTCCCACAAGGGAAAAATATGGCTCAGGATTCCTTATCCACGAATGCACATGGGGGAAATCAGGGAGCCCCCATACTTAATGCTAATAATGGAGCTGCAAATGTATACATGATGAGCTCAGATACTCATCTATAGACCAGGGCTCACAATTACAGAATGTCTAAATCAACTGACAAGGGAAAAGAAGCTTCCAACCCATCGCCTCCTCTTCATATTGAGAAGAATGTGGGAGAAACTATGACTTGCATCCCTAAGGGTGCATTTAAGAAGGATTCTCACAACTCGAATGTAAGGGCTACTCAGAATTACTCTGACATGGAGGAATTGGCACAAACTCCTTGAGTGGTGTATGCTCTGGAAGTTCTCCAGAGTTTCCCCTCATAGAGAAAATAATTTGATTGATGAGATTTTTGTGGTGAGGAGTGTTTTTAGATGTGTTCGGAGAAACCACAGTATTGTCAATGGATTGTCGACGTTTCAGATCCATATTAGGATCCATCTTTAAGACAAGAATCTTTGGTTTTAATTGGTGAGAAGAGTTGGTTATAAATACTTGAGGTGAGGATAGATTTATGTGTCGGCTAGAGTCTTTGGTGAAATTTTTTTAGATTAGGTTTATTTAGGGTTTCAATTAATTAAACAAAAATTAAAATGTTTATTAAAAAAATTTATTAATTTTTTTATTTAAATATTGGTAATTCTTTAATTGAAGTTGTATTTAATAAGTTTTATTGTTCTAGGTTTATTGATGAAGAAAGGTTAGTAGTTTTATTGGTTGTAAGTTAATATTAAGTTTTTTAATATAGATAAAGGTGTATTAGGTTTTAATTAGTGTTTTAGTTTAGGTTTTGTTTATCGAGTTTGGTGGTGTTATTAATAATAGTGAATAATAAAATAAAATAATTAATATTAAAATGTCTTTTATTAGTGTTATTTAGGTAAGGAAATTTTAATATTAATTAAAATTAAAGAAATTGTCAGTTTGATATTTACTTATCTGTTTTTTTTCTTATTTTTATGAATCAAGGGGAACCAATTTTAACTTAATTCTAGGCTATTGTCTCTGTTTAGGTTGCTTGGGTGTTTACGGATTTCATTTTCTTCTCTAATAGGTCGTTTAAAGAGGTGTTCTTCTTTGGCCAAAATTTTGGTGTCTTCTAGGCGAACATGGTGTTTTGTTTTAAGGGAGTGTTCTGCTAAGGTGGAGGTGTGAATGTGTTCATTCTTAATGTCAGCTCCATGTTATTTAATACTAATATGGAAGGAGCAACTAGTTTCACCGATGTAGTACTCTCCGCGGGAGCATTCTATTTTGTAAATTCCTTTTCCTTTGTGAGGGTCAAGTTTGTCTTTAACGGATCTCATATTTTGTTTGATGGTTTCATGTGGTTTGAAGGAGGTCTTGATCTCTTTTTTGATAAGGAATTTTGCAATATTATCAATTACTCCTTGGATGTAAGGTAGGTAGGAATTTCTATTGGGGTTCTGGTTTTCTAGGGAGTTAGGGTTTTTGCTAGTTTTTTCTAGGGATTTATTTATTGCGTTCATAATGTTTTTATGTTTATAACCTATGTTTTTAAAGATATTTGAGAGGTGATATTTTTCTTGTTCTAGGTGTGCTTCATTGGAGATTCTTATGGCTCTTGTGGCTAAATTTTTTAGGACTCCTAGTTTCTGGTTGGGGTGGTGATGGGAGTTTGCGTGGAGATAGTTTTATGTGTGGGTCATTTTTCTATAGACCGCATGTCTTAGATTCCCATCACTTTTTATATTGATTAGAAATTCTAGAAAGGGGATGCTACCATTTTCTTCGAGTTCCATAGTGAATTTTATTTCTTCTTAGATGTTATTAAGGTGTTGAAAAAAAATTGTAATTCCTGTTTCCTGTGGGGCTAGAGTACATTAGTGTCATCAACAAATTTATTCCACCTTGATGGTTTCAGGGGAAATGAGTCTAGGGCTTTCTTTTCAAAGTTTTCAATGAAAATATTGGCAAGAATGGGGGATACTGGGGATGCCATTGCTACGCCACTAGTATTTTCATAGAATTCTCCTTGGTAACTGAAGAACATGGAGAGAAGACAAACCTCAACTAGTTTAGATGTTTCTGGATCAATTACTTCTTTTATAATCAGGATAGCTTCATCTAGGGGGATTTTTGTGAAAAGGGAGACTACATCAAAGATAATGAGGCTGTCTTGAGGTTTTATTTTTTCATTTTTAATGATCTTAATAAATTCATTGGAGTCTTTTATGAAAGAGTCAGTGTGGCCTACTAAGAGGCTAAGTATTTTGGCTATATGTTTGTCTAGTTCATAGGTAGGTGAGCCTATGGTGTTCACTATGGGTCTAAGAGGAATCTCTTTTTGTAGATTTTTGGTAGACCGTATATTCTAGGGGTAATCTTGTTGTTGGGGGTTAAACATTTTTTAGTTCTTTCATCAAGGTTAGAGTTGTTGATGACTTTTCTTACTTGTCTTATAATCTTCTTAATGGGGTTGTTGGGAAGTTTCCTATAGCTGCCTCTCTCAGATAGGTGTTCAATAATTTTCTTTTTATAATCATTATGGTCCATAAGAAATGTGGCGCATCCTTTATCTACCTTGAGTATAACTAGGTTCTTGTCATTCTTAAGGTTCTTTAAAGTTGTGTGTTCTTCTTTACTGGTATTGCTTTTCAAAGGTCTCTCCTTGCGTAGCATGATTGAATAGTCTTGTCTAAATATATATTTTTCCTCATCCGTAAGGTTTTGGATGTTTTCTTCTATGAAGAAAATAATGTTTTCAACTGGGATAGAGGTTGCAGAGACTACAAAGTTCATGACTTTCTCTAATACGCTTATCTCGGCTTCGCCTAGTACGTGGGAGGGGAGGTTGACTATTTTCTTTGCGTTGGTATCTTTTTTATTGTTTTCGTTGACAAGCAATCATTCTAGTTTTGATTTTTGTATGGTTTGGGCTTGTTGGTATTCTTTTCCATCTTTTATGGTGGCAATGGAGTCAATCATTCTCCACAGATCAGGTTTAATGGAATAAGCTAGTTTCAGGTGTAGTTTGAGTGCATTTTTGGATAAGTTTTCAAGGTTGTATCTGTTCTTTTTTATTTCTCTTCTGACTATTGATAAACCCAAATTGAAGAAGGCCATGTTGTTCCATTTGTTTTTAGCTCTGTTTTCAATTTGCGCGGACATGGGTAGAATGTTGTCATTCCTACATCTTTTCAAAAATTTCAAATCTGCAACCCTTCTCTTAATTTTTACCCTAAGATTTTCTAGATCAGGGATTTCTTCCAGAGTCTCCCTTCCGCACCGGGACATAATCTGATTGATGAGATTTCTATAGTGAGGAGTGTTTTCATATGTGTTCGGAGAAACCACAATATTGCTAATGGATTGTTGACGTTTCATATCCATATAAGGATCCATCTTCAGGACAAGAAGCCTGGGTTTTAATTGGTGAGAAGAGTTGGTTATAAATACTTGAGGTGAGGAGAGATTTATGTGTCTGCTGGATTGTTTGGTGATTTTTTTTTAGATTAGGTTTATTTAGGGTTTCAATTTATTAAAATTTTTTTTTTATTAAATTTTTTTTTTATTTTATTTAAATATTGGTAATTATTTAATTGAAGGTGTATTTAATAATTTTTATTGTTCTAGGTTTATTAATGAAGAAAGGTTATTGATGAAGAAATGTTAGTAGCTTTATAGGTTATAATTTAACATTAAGTTTTTTAATATAGACAAAGGTGTAATAGGTTTTAATTAGTATTTAAGATCAGGGTTTGTTTATCGAGTTTGGTGGTGTTATTAATAATGGTGAATAATAAAATATATTAATTAATATTAAAATATTTTTTATTAGTGTTACTTAGGTAAGAAAATTTTAATATTAATTAAAATTAAAGGAATCGTCAGTTTGAGAGTTAGTTATCTATTCTTTTTCTTATTTTTATGAATTAAGGGGAACCAATTTTCACTTAATTCTAGGCCATTGTCCCTATTTAGGTTGCTTGGGTGTTTACACATTTCAATTGCTTCTCTAATACTTTGTTTAAACAAGCGTTCTTATTTGGCCAAAATTTTGGTCTCTTCTAGGCGAACATGGTGTTTTGTTTTAAGGGAGTGTTCTACTAAGGTAGAGGTGTGAATGCATTCATTATTAATGTCATCTGCATGTTCTTTAATCCTAATCCGGAAGGAGAGACCAGTTTCACCGATGTAGCATTCTCCGCAGGAGCGTTCTATTTTGTAAATTCCTTTTCGTTTGTGAGGGTCAAGTTTGTCTTTAACAGATCTCATATTTTGTTTGATGGTTTCATGTGGTTTGAAGGAGGTATTGATCTCTTTTTTGCTAAGGAATTTTATAATATTATCGGTTTTTGACACATAAATCTATCCTCACCTCAAGTATTGATAACAAACTCTTATCACCAATTAAAACCTAGGCTTCTTGTTCTGAAGATGGATATTGATATGGATCTGAAACATTGATAAAAGAATTGTTGTTTGACTTGGGTGTTTCCAAGACAGTTAACTCAAGAATGATTGTTTTTAACCCTACCAATTATAAACCTCGTCTACCTCACCACGACACTTTTCATATAATAGTTGTTTATGCCATGAAATCGTTGACACATAACATTTTCCACACAGTGGTAGATGAGGGTGCCTAGACTTGCATGATGTCGTTGGCATGTTGGAATACCATTGGCCAACCTGAGTTGTCTCCATCACCGACATTGTTAAATTCATTTGAAGGTCATTCTTTTAGACCACATGGCATAATCCCCTCCTTCCCCATGCAGTTGGAGGGAAAAACCATGCACATCGAGGTAGAAGTAGTCAATGTGCTTCTCGACTACAATATTTTTTTAAAATGAAATTTGACCTATGCTATGACAACGATTGTATCCACCATTTTTTGGGTCTTATGTTTTCCTCATGAAGGTCAGATCATAATCGTTGATCAATTATCCTTCTCTTGTCCCGACCCTTCATCGAGCACATCCACGGTCCTGATAATTCAAAATACACAACCAGGTATCGTCAACATAGGTTCCATATTGTTTTCATATCTAATGGGTACTTTAGATTATCCTCCACCTTCGAATGATGTCAAGTTTATTTCGATTGTCCCTGATCAACCAAAGGATATGATATTTCAAGTGGCTTCTTTTCGAACGAGTTATTTTAATGACCCGTGGAATTTACCATCCCCATCGACTTCAATGGAAGGAGTAGGGAATCCTGAAATGGATATGCCCTTATCCACTGCTAAGGTTGTGTACAACATTGTACAGAAAACCTCTACCAACCCTGATCTGACTCCCCCACAGGAGTTAGATCCCATTCTCGAGCCTATTTGAGCTCACGAATATCTTACTAATCATGATCCTTTAGACTTGGTCTTTCCCTTTGATGAGGTGATTTTGGAGGCAATGATTGGGCCATATAGAACTTGGGACGATCTTCACCATAGATCTTATTTTTTACCTGAGCTGAGGAGAGTAGAAGCAAGAGAGTTCACCACAACCATGAATGGAGATGCCACTTGTCTTGTTAACACTCTGGCCACACACTGAATATATGTTGAGGGAAAAACGGTGATTATAGCTGAAACGATTCCAATTGGCATCTCTAGAACCCCGGCGTCGTAGAAAATGTCTTCATTGTAGCAGATATTTCCTCTGAGGAGATTCAGGTGTACACTGAATTATTTAAAGAGTTTTGCAACATTGTTTCCTAGTCTTATGAAGAGATGTCAGGAATTGACCCTTGTATAGTCGAACATGAGATTAGGACTTACCTCGATGATAAGCATGTTCGACATAATCTTTGCCCAGTCAATCCTCGCAAGGTAGAAAGTATCAAGGTTGAGGTAGAGAAACTCATTAAGGTTGGTTTCATCTATCCAATGAAATTGATGGAATGGGTGTCAAACCATGTTCCTTTCAACAAAAAACAAGGTATGATTCGTGTGTGTATGAAATTTCGTGATCTGAATAAAGCTTGCATGAAATATAATTTTCCAACCCCATTCATTGTTCAGATTTCGATGAATGTGCAGGTTGTGAAGTATTTTTTTATGGACGATTTTTCTGGGTACAACCAGATTTAGATCAAACCTGAGGATCAACATAAGACTGTGTTTATATGTCCTTGGGGTACATTCACATACAAGAAAATTTCTTTTGGCCTTAAAAATGTTGGAGCCACTTTTCAGGGGGCCATGTTATTTTCCTTCCATGACCTCAAGCATATATTTGAGGCATATCTTGATGATATGACATCACATTCTTGTAACATATCTGATCATCCCACCCACTTATGACTTATTTTTGAGAGGTGTCGCTACTACCGGATTCGCCTAAATCCAAACAAGTGTATTTTTTGCATAACATCGAGACATTTGTTAGGTTTTATCATGTCCACTAAAGGGATCATGGTTGATCCTATGAAGGTTGAGGAAATAGTTCAATTGCCTCCCCCACATACAATCACCAAGCTTCAAAGTCTATAGGGGAAAGATAACTTTCTTCGGCGATTTGTTGCCAACTATGTTGAGATTAATAAAGGGTTTATGTGTCTCTTGAAAAAAGGGGTCCCATTATGTTGGGATGAAGTGACTCAAAACTCTTTCGAAGCATTGAAACATGCTTTGATGTCTTCCCCTCTACTTAGTCCTCCAGATTATGGCAAGGATTTCTTATTGTACTTGGTTGTAATAGAGTCTACTATTGGTATGGTCTTGGTTCAAGAGGATGACGTGCTCCAGGAGCTTGTTATATACTATATTAGTCGAGGTTTAGTTGGAACAGAAATCAACTACACCCATGTTGAGAAACTAGCTTTGGAAGTTGTCCATGTTGTCCAAAGGTTTCGTCATTACATTCTACTTCACAATACCATTGTCATAGTTTTCGTCAATCCTTTTCAATATGTGTTGAAATTACGAGTCATCGGCGGGAATATTAGTCGATGGATAATCATTCTTCAAGAATTTGACTTGGACTTTGTTTTGCAAAAGTCTAAGAAGTATTTAGTCTTTGCTGAGCTAATTTCAGAACTTTTGGTTGAGAGTGGTAATTATTTTCCCGAAGAGTCATTGATCAATGGGGATATTTTCCTTATTTCATCTTCAAACCCTTGGTATGCAGATATACTTGTGTATCTTTAGACTTTGAAGTTCCCTTCCTCTTCTTCTCGTGATGAGCGTTGGCATATATGCTATCAAGTGCGAAACTATCTTATCATCGATGATACTTTATATCATCGAGGAGTTGATTACGTTATCTATCGTTGTCTAACTCATGAAGAGGTAGAGCTTGTTTTGAATGACTATCACACTGGCTCATGTGGCCGTCACTTGTTTGGATTGGAAACAACCCATAAAATTCTTCGTGTTGGATACTTCTGGCCCTTTCTGATCAAAGATTGTGTAGAGGCAGTCACAGAATGTCACCCATGCCATATCTTCTCTCGTAATATGCGGGCACACCCTGGTCCCATTTTTCTGGTTATTGTTGTTGGTCCCTTTGTTGGATTACTTAGAGGGGGGGTCAATCAATAATAGAGAAATTGAATCCTTTTTAAACATAAAATGAAAGTGTTATATCAATGTATCATTATCATCCAATAGTTGTAGAGTAAATAAACAATGAACAAATGTGAAATCATACATATACACAATACACCGATGTTTTTACGTGGAAACCCAAAGAGGGAAAAAACCACATAATGATTTTTTCTTATATGTATTTAAGAATTACATTCATTGGAAGCACCAACTTCCTTTTTTTTCTAGCTGCAACTGGAAGGAGGCTCCAACCCCCTATTTTCTCAGGCTACAACCTGAGGGAAGCTCCAACTCCCTAGTTCTCTTGCTACAACCAGAAGGAGGCTAGAACCCCCTATGTTCTCCGTCTACAACCACCTGTCCTTGCCCCATCCAATGACCCTGAAATACAAGTAGAATGATGGAATCACTGTCACACTATCACTGTGAGATATACTGTTGCAAACCTGTACCAAGCAACCTACACCAAAAAACCTATAACAAACTATACCAAACAACCTTTAATAAACATGTACCATAAATAAGTGCATCAACCATGCACCAACCTGTACCTCAACCTATACCATCAGTGAGTGCACCAACCATGCACCAAATATGTACCAATCATGCATCAAATACACATAAACTATGACTCATCAATATGTACCAATAACATCAACTATACACCTCATGTACGTGCCAACTCATCAATTACTTGTCTCAACCATATACCCAACATGTATCTCAACCAAAATCCCTCATCAATTTCATCCTCCAAATCTAATTTGTAACTTTGTAATAGACCTGGAATATATCCTCACATACCTGCTAACCTTCCTTAACTTTAACAACAAGAGACTAGCATTTTCATCAAGCTTTACTTTAGTCTCACATGACTAATTTTGGATTAGTCAAAAACTCTAACTTGAAATAATCATAACTATGTACATGTAATGAATAAAGATATGAAAATAGTACACAATGTTATTTAGTGTCTTTAATGCAGTTCCTCCAGGTTTCGCTACTTGGAACCTCTCAGAAAAGGAGTTATAGGAAAATGGCATACCTTGTTGAATTTCGTCTTATTCTGGAGAGATAACATATAGAGCGTGCCCCACACAGAATATTTGTTGTATGGATATGAAAATGGTACACAAACTAATATAGACGGTACTCTAACTAATACATCTGGTCTTACTAAATTTGGAATTTTTACGAAGAATTCATGACATTTTTACCCGAAACACATGTTTTAGACTAGTTTTAGGACTAGCCACAAACCCTATTTTCCACGGAGTGTAACTCCAAAAATACAACGACCCAAAAGCTGAAATTTATGTCAAAGCTACTTTGTATATGTTTCCTCACTTCCTCCATATTTCACGGTCTGAATCATTCTAGAAAAAACATTATTGTGAAAATGTTGAGATGGCCTGTAAATATCATACCCTAGAAAGTGTCATCAAAAGAATTTATCCTCCCTTGGATTTCAGCCTTCTTTACTTCACTTTCCCTCTGAAATTACCCTTAGATATCCTTTGTTTACCTCAATCACTTGTATATATTCAATATGCTCAAGTGTAATTAAATGAGAGACCCTTTCTTCTTATTTATACTTTTATGTAGCTTCCTCAAGGGGTTACCTTCTAACCATCTTAAACCACTTTCCTTATTTTAGGGCTAACCCACTTCTAACCACTTGTCCACTTAGTAATTTATCC
>JASDQU010506511.1:28060-51505 GCA_032191745.1 Picea mariana
CGCAAGAGCATTCTATTTTGTAAATTCCTTTGCCTTTGTGAGGGTCAAGTTTATCTTTAACGGATCTCATATTTTGTTTGATGGTTTCATGTGGTTTGAAGGAGGTCTTGATCTCTTTTTTGATAAGGACTTTTGCAATCTTATCAGTTACTCCTTGGATGTAAGGTAGGTAAGAATTTCTATTCGGGTTTTGGTTTTCTAGGGAGTTAGGAATTTTGCTAGTTTTTTCTAGGGATTTATTTATTGTGTCATAATGTCTTTATGTTTATAACCTATGTTTTTAAAGATATTTGAGAGGTGATATTTTTCTTGTTCTAGGTTTGCTTCATGGGAGATTCTTATGGCTCTTGTGGCTAAATTTTTTAGGACTCCTAGTTTCTGGTTGGGGTGGTGATGGGAGTTTGCGTGGAGATAGTTTTATGTGTGGGTCATTTTTCTATAGACCGCATATCCTAGATTCCCATCACTTTTTATATTGATTAAAAATTCTAGAAAGGGGATGCTACCATTTTCTTCGAGTTCCATAGTGAATTTTATTTCTTCTTAGATGTTATTAAGGTGTTGAAAAAAAAATTGTAATTCTTGTTTCCTGTGGGGCCAAAGTACATTAGTGTCATCAACAAATTTATTCCACCTTGATGGTTTCAGGGGAAATGAGTCTAGGGATTTATTTTCAAAGTTTTCAATGAAAATATTGGCAAGAATGGGGGATAATGGGGATCCCATTGCTACACTGGTAGTATTTTCATAGAATTCTCCTTGGTAACTGAAGAACATGGAGAGAAGACAAACCTCAACTAGTTTAGATGTTTCTAGATCAGTTACTTCTTTTATAATTTGGATAGCTTCATCTAGGGGGATTTTTGTGAAAAGGGAGACTACATCAAAGATAATGAGGGTGTCTTGAGGTTTTATTTTTCATTTTTAATGATTTTAATAAATTCATTGGAGTCTTTTATGAAAGAGACAGTGTGGCCTACTAAGAGGCTAAGTATTTTGGCTATATGTTTGTCTAGTTCATAGGTAGGTGAGCCTATGGTGTTCACTATGGGTCTAAGAGGAATCTCTTTTTGTAGATTTTTGGTATACCATATATTCTAGGGGTAATCTCGTTGTTGGGGGTTAAACATTTTTTAGTTATTTCATCAAGGTTAGAGTTGTTGATGGATTTTATTACTTGTCTTATAATCTTGTTAATGGGGTTGTTGGGAAGTTTCCTATAGCTGCCTCTCTCGGATAGGTGTTCAATAATTTTCTTTTTATAATCATTATGGTCCATAAGAAATGTGGTGCATCCTTTATCTACCTTGAGTATAACTAGGTTCTTTTCATTCTTAAGGTTATTTAAAGATGTGTGTTCTTCTTTACTGATATTTCTTTTCAAAGGTCTCTCCTTGCATAGTATGATTGAATAGTCTTGTCTAATTATATCTTTTTCCTCATCCGTAAGGTTTTGGATGTTGTCTTCTATGCAGAAAATAATGTTTTCAACTGGGATAGAGGTTGGGGAGACTACGAAGATCATGCCTTTCTCTAATATGCTTATCTCAGCTTCGCCTAGTACGTGGGAGGGGAGGTTGACTATTTTCTTTGCGTTGGTGTCTTTTTTATTGTTTTTGTTGTCAAGCAATCATTCTAGTTTGGATTTTTGTATGCTTTGGGCTTGTTGGTATTCTTTTCCATCTTTTATGGTGGCAATGGAGTCAATCATTCTCCACAGTTCAGGTTTAATGGAGTAAGCTAGTTTCAGGTGTAGTTTGAGTGCATTTTTGGATAAGTTTTCAAGGTTGTATCTGTTCTTTTTTATTTCTCTTCTGACTATGGATAAACCCAAATTGAAGAAGGCCACATTGTTCCATTTGTTTTTAGCTCTGTTTTCGATTTGCGCGGACATGGGTAGAATGTTTTCATTCCTACATCTTTTCAAAAATTCCAAATCTGCAACTCTTCTCTTAATTTTTACCCTAAGATTTTCTAGATCAGGGATTTCTTCCAGAGTCTCCCTTCCGCACAGGGACATAATCTGATTGATGAGATTTCTGTAGTGAGGAGTGTTTTCAGATGTGTTCGGAGAAACCACAATATTGCCAATGGATTGTCGACGTTTCATATCCATATAAGGATCCATCTTTAGGACAAGAAGCCTGGGTTTTAATTGGTGAGAAGAGTTGGTTATAAATACTTGAGGTGAGGAGCGATTTATGTGTCTGCTGGATTGTTTGGTGAAATTTTTTTAGATCAGGTTTATTTAGGGTTTCAATTTATTAAATTTTTTTTTTTATTAAATTTTTTTTTTATTTTATTTAAATATTGGTAATTATTTAATTTAAGGTGTATTTAATAATTTTTATTGTTCTAGGTTTATTAATGAAGAAAGGTTATTGATGAAGAAATGTTAGTAGTTTTATAGGTTATAATTTAACATTAAGTTTTTTAATATAAACAAAGTTGTAATAGGTTTTAATTAGTATTTAAGATCAGGGTTTGTTTATCGAGTTTGGTGGTGTTATTAATAATGGTGAATAATAAAATATATTAATTAATATTAAAATGTTTTTTATTAGTGTTACTTAGGTAAGAAAATTTTAATATTAATTAAAATTAAAGGAATCGTCAGTTTGAGAGTTAGTTATCTATTCTTTTTCTTATTTTTATGAATCAAGGGGAACCAATTTTCACTTAATTCTAGGCCATTGTCTCTGTTTAGGTTGCTTGGGTGTTTACGGATTTCAATTGCTTCTCTAATACTTTGTTTAAAGAGGTGTTTTTATTTGGCCAAAATTTTGGTCTCTTCTAGGTGAACATGGTGTTTTGTTTTAAGGGAGTGTTCTACTAAGGCAGAGGTGTGAATGCATTCATTATTAATGTCATCTGCATGTTCTTTAATCCTAATCCGGAAGGAGAGACCAGTTTCACCGATGTAGCATTATCCATAGGAGCATTCTATTTTGTAAATTCCTTTTCGTTTGTGAGGGTCAAGTTTGTCTTTAACAGATCTCATATTTTTTTTGATGGTTTCATGTGGTTTGAAGGAGGTATTGATCTCCTTTTTGCTAAGGAATTTTGCAATATTATCGGTTTTTGACACATAAATCTCTCCTCACCTCAAGTATTAATAACCAACTCTTATCACCAATTAAAACCCAGGCTTCTTGTTCTGAAGATGGATACTGATATGGATCCGAAACGTTGATAAAAGAATTGTTGTTTGACTTGGGTGTTTCCGAGACAGTTAACTCAAGAATGATTGTTTTTACCCTACCAATTACAAACCTTGTCTACCTCACCATGACGCTTTTCAGATAATAGTTGTTTATGCCACAAAATCGTTGACACATAACATTTTCCACACGGTGGTAGACGAGGGTGCCTCGAGTTGCATGATGTCATTGGCATGTTGGAATACCATTGGCCAACCTGAGTTGTCTCCATCATCGACATTATTAACTTCATTTGAAGGTCATTCTTTTAGACCACATTGCATAATCTCCTCCTTCCCCATGCAGTTGGAGGGAAAAACCATGTGCATCGAGGTAGAAGTAGTCAATGTGCCTCTCGACTACAATATTTTTTTAGGATGAAATTTGACCTATGCTATGACAATGGTTGTATCCACCATTTTTTGGGTCTTATGTTTTCCTCATGAAGGTCAGATCATAACCGTTGATCAATTATCCTTATCTTGTCCCGACCCTTCATCGGGCACATCCACGGTCCCGATAATTCAAAATACACAACCAAGTATCATCAACTTAGGTTCCATATTGTTTCCATATCTAATGGGGACTTTATATTATCCTCCACCTTTGAATAATGTCAAGTTTATTTCGATTATCCCTGATCAATCGAAGGATACGATATTTCAAGTAGCTTCTTTTCGAACGAGTTATTTTAATGACCTGTGGAATTTACCATCCCCATCGACTTCAATGGAAGGAGTAGGGAATCCTGAAATGGATATTCCCTTATCCATTGCTAAGGTTGTGTACAACATTGTCTAGAAAACCTCTACCAACCCTGATCTGACTCCCCCACAGTAGTTAGATCCCGTTCTCGAGCCTATTTGAGCTCACGAATATCTTACTAATCACGATCCTTTAGACTTGGTATTTCCCTTTGACGAGGTGATTTTGGAGGCAATGATCAGGCCATATAGAACTTGGGACGATCTTCACCATAGATCTTATTTTTTACCTGAGATGAGGAGAGTAGAAGCAAGAGAGTTCACCACGACCATGAATGGAGATGCCACTTGTCTTGTTAACCCTATGGCCACACACAGAATATATGTTGAGGGAAAAATGGTGATTATAGCTAAAACGATTCCAATTGGCATCTCTAGAACCCCCGGCGTCATAGAAAATGTATTCATTGTAGCAGATATTTCCTCTGAGGAGATTCAAGTGTACACTAAATTATTTAAAGAGTTTTGCGACATTGTTTCCTAGACTTATGAGGAGATGTCAAGAATTGACCCTTGTATAGTTGAACATGAGATTAGGACTTACCCCGATGATAAGCATGTTCGACAGAAGATTTGCCCAGTCAATCCTCGCAAGGTAGCGGCTATCAAGGTTGAGATAGAGAAACTCATTAAGGTTGGTTTCATATATCCAATGAAATTGATGGAATGGGTGTCAAACCATGTTCCTTTCAACAAAAAACAAGGTATGATTCGTGTGTGTATGAAATTTCATGATCTGAATAAAGCTTGAATGAAAGATAATTTTCCAACCCCATTCATTGTTCAGATTTCGATGAATGTGCAGGTTGTGAAGTATTTTTTTATGGACGATTTTTTTGGGTACAACCAGATTCAGATCAAACCTGAGGATCAACATAAGACCGTGTTTATATGTCCTTGGGGTACATTCACATACAGGAAAATTTCTTTTGGCGTTAAAAATGTTGGGGCCACTTTTCAGCGGGCCATGTTATTTTCCTTCCATGACCTCAAGCATATAGTTGAGGCATATCTTGATGATATGAAATCACGTTCTCATAACATATCTGATCATCCCGCCCACTTATGAATTATTTTTGAGAGGTGTCGCTACTACCAGATTCGCCTAAATCCAAACAAGTGTATTTTTTGCATAACATCTGGACATTTGTTAGGTTTTATCGTGTCCACTAAAGGTATCATGGTTGATCCTATGAAGTTTGAGGAAATAGTTCAATTGCCTCCCCCACGCACAATCACCAAGCTTCAAAGTCTATAGGGGAAAGCTAACTTTCTTTGGCGATTTGTTGCCAACTATGTTGATATTAATAAAGGGTTTATGCGTCTCTTGAAAAAAGGGGTCCCATTATGTTGGGATGAAGTGACTCAACACTCTTTCGAAGCATGGAAACATGCTTTGATGTCTTCCCCTCTACTTAGTCCTCCATATTATGGTAAGGATTTCTTGTTGTACTTGGTTGCAATAGAGTCTACTATTGGTATGGTCTTGGTTCAAGAGCATGACGTGCTCCAGGAGATTGTTATATACAATATTAGTCGAGGTTTAGCTGGACCAGAAATCAACTACACCCATGTTGAGAAACTAGCTTTGGAAGCTGTCCATGTTGTCCAAAGGTTTCGTCACTACATTCTACTTCACAATACCATTGTCATAGTTTTCGTCAATCCTTTTCAATATGTGTTGAAACGAGGAGTCATCGGCGGGAATATTAGTCGATGGATAATCATTCTTCAAGAATTTAACTTGGACTTTGTTTTGGAAAATTCTAAGAATTCTTTGGTCTTTGCTGAGCTAATTTCAGAACTTCTGGTTGAGAGTGTTAATGATTTTCCCGAAGAGTCATTAATCAATGGGGATATTTTCCTTATTGCATCTTTAGACCCTTGGTATGGAGATATACTTGTGTATCTTTAGACTTTGAAGTTCCCTTCCTCTTCTTCTCGTGATGAGCATTGGCATATATGCTATCAAGTGCGAAACTATCTTATCATCGATGATACTTTATATCATCGAGGAGTTGATTACGTTATCTGTCGTTTTCTAACTCATGAAGAGGTAGAGCTTGTGTTGAATGACTGTCACACTGGCTCATGTGGCCGTCACTTGTTTGGGTTGGAAAAAACCCATAAAATTCTTCGTGTTGGATACTTATGGCCCTTATTTATCAAAGATTGTGTAGAGGCAGTCACAAAATGTCACCCATGCCATATCTTCTCTCATAATATGTGGGCACACCCTGGTCCCATTTTTCTGGTTATTGTTGTTGGTCCCTTTGTTGGATTACTTAGAGGGGGGGTCAATCAGTAATAGAGCAATTGAATCCTTTTTAAACATAAAATGAAAGCGTTATATCAATGTAGCATTATCATCCAATAGTTGTAGAGTACATAAAAAATGAACAAATGAGAAATCATACACATACACAATACACCAGTGTTTTTATGTGGAAAGCCAAAGCGGGAGAAAACCATAGAATGATTTTTCTTATATGTCTTTAAGAATTACATTCATTGGAAGCACCAACTTCCTTTTTTTTCCAGCTGCAACTGGAAGGAGGCTCCAACCCCCTATTTTCTCAGGCTACAACCTGAGGGAAGCTCCAACTCCCTAATTCTCTCGCTACAACTAGAAGGAGGCTAGAAATCCCTATGTTCTCCTTCTACAACCAGAAGGTGGCTACAACCACCTGTCCTTGCCCCATCCAACCGCCCTGAAATACAAGTAGAATGATGGAATCACTGTCACACTATCTCTGTGAGATATATTGTTGTAAACCTATACCAAGCAACATGCACCAAAAAAGCTATAACAAACTATACCAAACAACCTTTAATAAACCTGTACCATAAACAAGTGCACCAAGCATGCACCAACCTGTACCTCAACCTGTACCATCAGTGAGTGCACCAACCATGCACCAAATATGTACCAATAATGCATCAAATACACATAAACTATGACTCATCAAGATGTACCAATAACATCAACTATACACCTCATGTATGTGCCAACTCATCAATTACATGTCTCAACCATATACCCAACATGTACCTCAACCAAAATCCCTCATCAATTTCATCCTCCAAATCTAATTTGTAACTTTGTAATAGACTTGGTGTATATTCTCACATACCTGCTAACCTTCCTTAACTTTAACAACAAGAGACTAGCATTTTCATCAATCTTTACTTTAGTCTCACATGACTAATTTTGGATTAGTCAACAACTCTAACTTGAAATAAGCATAACTATGTACATGTAATGAATAAAGATCTGAAAATAGTACACAATGTTATTTAGTGTCTTTAATGTAGTTCCTCCAGGTTTCACTGCTTGGAACCTCTTAGAAAAGGAGTTATAGGAAAAATGACATACCTTGTTGAATTTTGTCTTATTCTGGAGAGATAACATATAGAGCGTGCCCCACACAGAGTATTTGTTATATGGATATGAAAATGGTACACAAACTAATATAGACGGTACTCTAACTAATACATATGGTCTTACTGAATTTGGATATTTTATGAAGAATTTATGACATTTTTACCCAAAACACATGTTTTATACTAGTTTCAGGACTATCCACAAACCCTGTTTTCCACGGAGTGTAACTCCAAAAATACAACGACCCAAAAGATAAAATTTATGTCAAAGATACTTTGTATATGTTTCCTCAATTCCTCCATATTTCATGGTCTGAATCATTCTAGAAAAAACGTTATTGTGAAAATGTTGAGATGGCCTGTAAATAACATACCCTAGAAAGCGTCATCAAAAGAATTTATCCTCCCTTGGATTTCAGCCTTCTTTACTTCACTTTCCCTTTAAAATTCCCCTTAGATATCCTTTGGTTACCTCAATCACTTGTATATATTCAATATGCTCAAGTGTAATTAAATGAGAGACCCTTCCTTCTTATTTATACTTTTATGTAGCTTCCTCAAGGGGTTACCTTCTAACCATCTTAAACCACTTTCCTTATTTTAGGGCTAACCCACTTCTAACCACTTGTCCACTTAGTAATTTATCCATTAACTTTATTATTTAAATAATTTATTTAGCATCCACTTTGACTTATAGTACACTCATCACTTCACTTTATTATTTAAATAATTTCTTCTTTTCAACCACTTTGTCTACTTTGACCTTTTTGGGCTTCTAGATGACTCATGAGGGTTCTCCAACTTCACATGGAAATAACTCTCTAACTATTAGGAGTTATGTGACGTTCCACATACCACCGAAAATGGCATGACATGTATTATCCATATAGAATAGTATTACCTTCAAATATATTAAAAATCATACCATTATACATCAAACAAACTTGGGTCCATTACCCAAACCTTTGTGCTACCGAAATTTCTTCAAGGGTTTACATCAATGAAAACCAACCCAAATAATAAAAAATCTTCCCCTTTGGCATTGATGGAAACAATCTGATGCAATATTGAAGCCATATCACTCATGCTCCCCATGTGACCATCGATCCCCCTGGAACCATGGCTCTTTGTTGTTTCTCTAAGCATTTACCTTTGCATATGATAAATATCCCCCCTTTGTCATGAATGGAAAAGGTGTCTTTCCATCTGGGGCTGCTCCCCCTGACTGAACTCTTTCTAAAACTGATATCTCAACCCGAACTGTCCTATTTATCGCGCTTCCTTGTGTAAATCTAAGACATATAAGATAAGCATTCAAAATAATTCATTTTAGAGTAGAAATTACTTTGAGTCTTTGGCGAAGATACTCAAAGGATTCTCTTGGAAGAGGTTTCGTAAAGATGTTTTCCACTTGTTCTTTTGTGCCCACATATTTGAATCTGATGTTCTTCGTTGTAACTTGTTCCTTTATAAAGTGATACTTGATTGGCATGTTCTTTTTCTTGGAGTGCATCATCGGGTTCTTTGAGATACTGATGCCACTTGTTTTATCATAATAGATTGGAATGGGCTCATCATACTCAACCTGTATATCTTTCAAAGTCTGTTTCATCCATAGAACCTGTGTACAACATCCCACTGCTGGAATATATTCTGCTTCGGTTGTAGATAAGGATACTGATTATTGTTTCTTGCTTAGCCAAGATACTAAACACTCACCCAAGTAGAACGTTGCTCCACTGGTGCTTAATTGGTCATCAATGCAACCTACCCAATTTGCATCTGTGTAGGCAATAAGTGATATATACTTTCCTTTTGGATACCATAATCCAAACTCTTATGTTCCTTTAAGATATCTGAAAATTCTTTTCACTGCTAAGACATGTGATTCCTTTGGTGCTCCTTGAAATCGTACCACCTGTCCAACTTCCTACATTACATCTGGTCTGGATGTTGTCACATATAGTAAGCTAAAAATCATTGAACTGTATTGCCTCTGGTATGTAGACTTTGAATCATCATCTTTTCTCAAGTTGCAACTAGTTTGCATAGGAGTGGTAACTGGTTTTCAATCTTCCATTCTGAACTTCTTTAGCATTTTTCTGATATACATAGTTTGAGAAATAAAAATTCTTTGTTTTTTTTGACATATCTGAAGACCCAGAAAGAAGGATAGTTCTTCGAGTAATGACATTTCAAATTCATTCTGCATATCCTTTGCAAATTTATAGCTTAACCTGTCATCATTGCTACCAAAAATAATATCATCAACATAGACTTCAATTAATAAAATACTATCGTGAGTTACCTTGATATAGAGGTTGTTGTATGTACTTCCTTTTCTGAATCCTGCCTCCTATATATATTTATCCATTCTAGAGTACCATGCTCTAGGAGTCTGTTTTAGACCATACAAGGCCTTCTTCAATTTGCACACATAATTTGCGTTCTCTGAGAACTGAAATCCTTCTGGTTATTCAATGTAGAATTCTTCTTCAAGTTCCCCATTCAGAAAGGTTGATTTCACATCCATATGATACACTTTATTATTATTGGAGGATGTGTAAGCTAAGAGCAATCAGATTTATTCCATTCTGGAAACTGGGGAAAATGTTTATTCAAAGTCTTCCTTCAACATGTGTGTGTCCTTTACATACCAATCTAGCTTTGTTCCTTGTAACCGGTCCATGTTCATTCAATTTATTTATGAAAACCCACTTTGTGTCAATCACATTCTTATTCTTTGGTCTTGGAACCAATTCCCCAGTGTCATTCTTCTCTATTTGATCCAATTTTTCATTCATGTCCTTATTCTAGAATTCATCCTTGATGGCCTCTTCAAAACTGTTTAGTTCAATCATATATAAGTGTGCTAGGTGCATTTATTCTGGTGAACATATTGTTTTTCTAGTCTCAAATCCTGCACCCTTGTTTCTAATAATCTGATCTGAAGGATGATTCTTCTGTACTCATTTTCTATGTCTCTTTGGAGGAACTTACTAAAATTGCTCTTCTACTTTTGTTTGATCTTCTTCATATTCTTCTTCTACTTCTTCTTCATCTTCCCCTTCTACTTCTTCTTCGTCTTCTACTTCTTCTTCGTGTTAGTATCCTATAATGATAGCAAACCTGATCGTCCAGATATGATTGGTGGGTGTCATAATGAAGTTCGTGGCTCGCTGGTCTTGCTGCCTATTTGACATAAATTTTTTCAAGTTATGTTTAGTAGGGAACAACATGGATCACTAGACAAATGATTTTTTGAGTTACAGGTTTTTAAGAGGAGCTTTAGACCTACCTTTTCCAAAGAAAGTGATGAGTCTGTATTTTTATTCGAAAAACTCTAAAATTTCACTTGCGACAGCTAAGGGCGTTTTTCTCAAAGTATTCCAAGCTGCCAAAAGTTGTCTCTTTCGATAGCTAAAATGATATGTGTGAGTTGTTTTAAGCTATCGAAAGCACAGAGGCGGTTAACGGTCAAACTGTCCCATCGGATTCTCAAACCGCCATCGGTACACAACATCATCATCCCAAATGTTGCCGAAATCAATGAAATCAAGTCATAATACGATCTGGGCAAGTGATTGTTGTCTGTTATGATTATTTAATAACCCTAATCTAGTATATCCGATCCCCATAAGCTCACATCATTTGCCTTTACCAGATTCATCACGTGTTTTTTTTTTCGTCTTGATCGAATGGCACAATCATCACTATGATTGGATTTTCATTCTTTATCAAGGGTTTTTCATTCAAATATTTTTCCTCCATATCACACATTTTCCCTCGCTCGAACTTTAATTCGTTCCCTATCAGTGCCACTACATATTCCCACATCTGATTTTGTTGTAGTGCAGGTATTGACAACTGTTACTGCAAATGAAGAAGGGAGGAAATTTGCTCAGGAAGGAGCTTAGTGGCATAACTTATCTGGAATCTCACCCTGAGATTTTCTAGATGTTCAGAGACGTTGTTTGTTATAGGTTCTGTGAAAAACTCCAAGGATTTCATTAAGGCATGGCTGAATCATTCGCCTTGACCTTTGACGGAGCAAAAGCCAAAGTTGGAACAATTGAAGTGCAGGTTGATGAAGCAATTGTGGCAGTGGTGACAAAGATGCCAAGGACTGGTGAAAGATGGTTCAAGTCAACCACTATCAAAGATATTGAGTTCAAGTCTTATCTCAAACCCAAACACAAATGTATCACTTTGAAAAAGGATATCCCTAAATCCTACTTGGAAGAGAAGTGGCAACGTTTTCTCAAAGCCATCCAGGTATACATAACGTGTGAAGGAAGATATAGTAGAGTAATGTTCTACCATTTCAAGATTATGAATCATTTCACAGGTAGGTGTCCACTGAATCTTCCCTTCTACCTTCATAAAATTCTAACAAAGATGACACACCAGGTCCAGGCCATACCTAGCAAGGTGCAGAGTAGACTCTCCCATCACAGTCTTATCAAACTCATAGTGTTTCAAGAGTTACAGAAGAGGGATAGGAGTTGGGAGTATCTTCTTTTTTGGGGTGAATTTGAACTAGAAACCCAGCCCAAGGACTAGAAGAAGACTTCACTCATTAAGTTTTCAACACTAGAGAGCAGTAAAAGAAAAAGGAGATCCATTTCCCCAGTAATTATGGAGGGCCCAACTTCTTCTTCAAAGTCCAAGAAAGCCAAGAAGATGCTCATTTTTATCCAAGATACAGCAGGGAAAAGAAATGCCTCTAGTAAAAACGTTTTGAATCTACCTTATACAGATTCAGAAGAGGATTTATAGCCAGGGGAAAGGGAGGTTCCTGAATAGGATGCTTTCAAAGAAGCACCTTTTCCATCAGAGGTCCCAGACTTAGATATTCCTGAAACATCAACCAACAGGCACAACAAGGTCGAAAAACCATCAAAGGTTGAAAAACTACAAGAAGAAATATTAGAGATGAAGATTATTGAGAGGGTCATCAAATCCCAAAACCAGACTATAAGCAACACCTCAGATGAGGTAAGGGATTGATTTGAAATATTAGCTAAAATAAATGTAAAGGAACTGAAGAGGAACAAGAAATTACTCAAGGAAAATCGTACATTGCTTAAAGTGATTAAAATTTTGAGGATCAAACTAAGGCTAAAGAATCCTAAGCCAAGAGCACATTTTGATTTAAGAGCTCTAGCTGAAGTCACTGAGAACCTAAATGAAGACCCTCAGGAGTAGGTAAGTTGAAGGAAGTCTCTTTTTACAGTTTTGGACAGTGGTGGAAAACTCAGCATTTTCGACAACGTATTCGTTTTCCTCAAGGTGTCGTTAGCTGCCAAAAGCTACGCTTCCAACAGCTAACCCTTTGCAGTTTTACACCTATAAGCTACCAAAAGTGTAAGGGATGACATAATGTTCATTTTTTACACAGATCGAAAGGTTTGGTGTCGAGATTTTGTGAAAGGGGTGCCAAATGAAAGATAAAGATTAAAGGGATACAAATAATCACCCTTTTCAAGTTTTTGAGGTAGGTATTAAGGAGAATCAGTTAAGTGGCTCTTGAAAATTGTGGTAAAGATTGTCCATCTATCACAATAGGATTTCAAAGTGCCTTGTCATCTTCTTGACATTTATTGAAGATATCGTGAAGACCAACAAATGGAATGCTATTTCTCCACCTGTCAAAGTGTTGTCTTCCTTTCGAATGGAAAAGGACTCTACTGAAACAACACTTTGGAAATCAGGAGAAGTTTTGGATGTGTCATTTCTGTTATAATCGACCCTTATGTTTGGGAGACCATCTGTGATATGTGTCAATTATTGTAACTGTTTTCTATTTTTAGAAATCATAGGTAGAGTTCAAATTTTTGAGGACTGATAGTATCTTTACCTTTATATACACATGTAAAAGATGTAAGCAGGGTTCGACCTATGTAAAGTTTTTCCCTTTTGGCTGGACTGTGGGACTTGCTACTCCAGGAGGTTTTTGTCTATAATTTTTGAATGACTAAACAGTAATAGAGAAAATGATTTACAGGTTTCTTGTGTAGCAGTGTTGGTGGTGTGTTCCTTGTCTGTTTTAAGTTATCTTTCTGCTATCATTCAAGCAATTTCATTTCTTATTATTGAAAGAGAGCTATGGAGAAGAATTTATGCATGCATACTCTTTGTCCAATTTTTCAATAATCTATATTGTTATTCATCTAAAGCTCTGTTTATGAATTCTTAACTGCTCATTTGCTCAGTTTTCCTCCCTCATTTCTTCCTCAACCAACACTGTTCAAGCTTAAGACGATCCAACATTGTTATTATCTTTCCCTGTGGAGACATTTACCTCTAGATCTGATTTGATCATTATCTTATAAACAGACCCCATATCCCAATGGTGATCTGAGAAACTCGTCAACCACATCCTCATCTAAATATTTCAAAAAAAACCCAACCCCATACTTTCATAGCTAGCCTAACATCCATCCCATACAAACCAAGTTAAATTGAAAAGAGAGAGACCTCTTTGAGTCTTGGAGGGCTAGATCCAAGGCTCCAAGTGGTTTGAGGTTACCTCTATGACTACCTCCGTAACCTTGGGCAAATTACAGAGCGTTAACATTTTGGCGACTCTACTGGGGACGAGATTTTGAGTTCTCCAGAAAATATATCAAGTTCAGATTTGACTTCTGATGGTGAACAGAAGTCAACCACAGGAAGGCTGTGCCATTCACCTGGCAACTCCATTGTTCAAGATCCTGAGCTTCAAGGTTCACAAGCGACTTCACTGCCGAAGAATCCAGATTTCAAAGCCTTGATGATGTTTCAAGATCACAGGATATGTGGCAAATCCTATATCTTGTGAAGCCATAGAAGAATTCAAGAATAAGTTAGCAGAATTTCACATTGACAAAGACTTTTTAACAACTGTGTTTTGTATTTTGGAATCTAGCAAATTTTCTCCTAAAAGTAAAATTTGTTTTCTTGAGCTAGTTATTGAAAAGTTCAAAAACGATATTGAACTTTTGGATTCTCAAATTGAGTCATATAATTTCCTAGATCTCAAAGAATTCTTGGAAAATCTTCCTTCTCCAAAGCAAGAGGAAATCGTACTACTTGTTGATTTGCAGATTGATGATGATTATGTTTTCAAGTATAAGGCTGAAGTTGTAGATGCATGGTTTAATTTTGAGGATGCAACTGATCAACTAGTCATTGAAGATCTAGAGGCAAATATCATGCATCATGTTTTAATTGATCCTATAGCGGATTACATGGAAGGTTCATGCTAGCTTGAGTTTTCAAACATGTTTTCTCTATAAGGACCAAAAATGTCAACATCTGCCATTTCATATTATGAGGACACATAATCAAGGTATACTTAGGATTTCACCGACAAGCAGTCAAGTTGTCCATTTGTTTTTGCAGCTACTGGACTGGCTTCATTGGCATTTCTGTATTACCTGATTCAGCAAAATTATGAGGTAGATTAGGGTAGGTAGATGGGTGTAAATAAGTTCAGTACTCTGAGCATTTTTCTAGTTTTAGTTTCAGATTGCTTTTCATTTTTTCAGTTCAAGTATCATCCAGACTTTAGTTTGCAGAGAGTTTTGGTTTCAGTTCAAGATCTTCAGCTACTAGGGATTTTGTAGTAGATCGGGTTGCATGTTAGGGAACAACCCAATGGATAAGGTACTAATTATCAAGTTCCCAGAGTTCTATGGATTCTTGACACCTCCCGAGGAGCTGCCATCCCCAATTGGAGCCTATCTTAGTATCCTATAATGATAGGAGACCTGATCGTCCAGATATGATTGGTGGGTGTCATAATGAAGTTTGTGGCTCGCTGGTCTTGCTGTCTATTTGACATAAATTTTTCCAAGTTATGTTCAGTAGGGAACAACATGGATCACTGGACAAATGATTTTTTGAGTTACAGGTTTTTAAGAGGAGCTTTAGACCTACCTTTTCCAAAGAAAGTGACGAGTCTGTATTTTTATTCGAAAAACTATAAAATTTCACTTGCAACAGCTAAGGGCATTTTTCTCAAAGTATTCCAAGCTACTGAAAGTTCTCTTTCGATAGCTAAAATGATATGTGTGAGGTGTTTTAAGCTATCGAAAGCACACAGGTGGTTAACGGTCAAACTGTCCCATCAAATTCTCAAACCGCCATCGGTACACAGCATCATCATCCCAAATGCTGTCGAAATCAATGAAATCAAGTCATAATATGATATGGGAAAGTGATTGTTGTCTGTTATGATTATTTAATAACCCTAATCTAGTATATCCGATCCCCATAAGCTCACATCATTTGCCTTTACTTGATCCATCACGTGTTTTTTTTTTTGTCTTGATCGAATGGCACAATCATCACTGTGATTGGATTTTCATTCTTTATCAAGGGTTTTTCATTCAAATCTTTTTCCTCCATATCACGCATTTTCCCTCGCCCGAACTTCAATTCGTTCCCTATCAGTGCCACTACATCTTCCCACGTCCGATTTTGTTGTAGTGCAGGTATTGACAACTATTACTGCAAATGAAGAAGGGAGGAAATTTGCTAAGGAAGTAGCTTAGTGGCATAACTTATCTAGAATCTCACCCTGATATTTGCCAGATGTTCAGAGACGTTGGTTGTTATAGGTTCTGTGAAAAACTCCAAGTATTTCATCAAGGCATGGCTAAAGAATTTGCCTTGACATTTGATGGAGCCAAAGCCAAAGTTGGAACAATTGAAGTGCAGGTTGATGAAGCAGTTGTGGCAGCGGTGACAGAGATGCCAAGGACTGGTGAAATATGGTTCAAGTCAACCACTATCAAAGATATTGAGTTCAGGTCTTATCTCAAACCTGAACACAAATGTATCACTTTGAAAAAGGATATCCCTAGATCCTACTTGGAAGAGAAGTGGCAACGTTTTCTCAAAGCCATCCAAGTATACATAATGTGTGAAGGCAGATATAGTAGAGTAATGTTCTACCATTTCAAGCTTATGAATCATTTCATAGGTAGGTGTCCTCTGAATCTGCCCTTCTACCTTCATAAAAGTCTAACAAAGATGACACACCAGGTCCAGGCCATACCTAGCAAGGTGCAGAGTAGACTCTCCCATCATAGTCTTATCAAACGCATAGTGTTTCAAGAGTTACAGAAGATGGATAAGAGTTGGGAGTATCTTCTTTTTTGGGGTGAATTTGAACCAGAACCCCATCCCAAAGACCAGAAGAAGACTTCACTCATTAAGTATTCAACACCACAGAGCAGTAAAAGAAAAAGGAGAGCCATTTCCCCAGTAATTATGGAGGGCCAGCTTCTTCTTCAAAGTCCAAGAAAGCCAAGAAGATGCTCATTTTTAGCCAAGATACAACAGGGAAAATAAATGCCTCTGGTAAAAACGTTTTGAATCTGCCTTATACAGATTTAGAGGAGGATTTAGAGCCAGGGGAAAGGGAGGTTCCTAAACAGGATTCTTTCAGAGAAGCACCTTTTCCATCAGAGGTTCTAGACTTGGAGATTCCTGAAACATCAACCAGCAGGCATAGCAAGGTTGACAAACCATCAAAGGTTGAAAAACTACAAGAAGAAATATTAGAGATGAAGATTCTTGAGAGGGTCATCAAATCCCAAAACCAAACTATAAGCAACACCTCAGATGAGGTAAGGGATTTCTTTGAAAGATTAGCTAAAATGCATGTAAAGGAACTGAAGAGGAACAAGAAATTGCTCAAGGAAAATTGTAAATTTCTTAAAGTGATTAAAAGTTTGAGGATCAAACTAAGGCTAAAGAATCCTAAGGCAAGAGCACATTCTGATTTAAGAGCTCTAGCTGAAGTCGCTGAGAACCTAAATGAAGACCCTCAGGAGTAGGTAAGTTGAAGGAAGTCTCTTTTCGCAGTTTTGGACAGTGGTGGAAAACTCAGCATTTTCGACAGCGTATTCGTTTTCCTCAAGGTGTTGTTAGCTACCAAAATCTATGCTTCTGATGGCTAACCCTTTGCAGTTTTACACCTATAAGCTACAGAAAGCATAAAGGATGACAAAATGTTCATGTTTTGCACATATCAAAAGGTTTGGTGTCGAGATTTTGTGAAAGGGGTGCCAAATGAAAGATAAAGATTAAAGGGATACATATCATCACCCTTTTCAAGTTTTTGAGGAAGGTATTAAGGAGAATCGATTAAGTGGCTCTTGAAATTCATGGTGAAGATTGTCCATCTGTCACAATAGGATTTCAAAGTGCCTTGACATCTTCTTGACATTTATTGAAGATATCGTGAAGACCAGGAAAGGGAATGCTATTTCTCCACCTGTCAAAGTGTTGTCTTCCTTTCGAATGGAAAAGGACTCTACTGAAACAACACTCTGGAAATCGAGAGAAGTTTTGCAGGTGTCATTTCTGTTATAATCGACCCTTATGTTTGGGAGACCATCTGTGACATGTGTCAATTATTGTAACTGTTTTCTATTTTTAGAAAGCATAGGTAGAGTTCGAATTTTTGAGGACTGATAGTATCTTTACCTTTATATACACATGTAAAAGATGTAAGCAGGGTTCGACCTTTGTAAAGTTTTTCCCTTTTGGCTGGACTGTGGGACTTGCTACTCCAGGAGGTTTTTGTCTATAATTTTTGAATGACTAAACAATAATAGAGAAAATGATTTACAGGATTCTTGTGTAGCAGTGTTGGTGGTGTGTTCCTTGTCTTTTTTAAGTTATCTTTCTGCTATCATTCAAGCAATTTCATTTCTTATTATTGAAAGAGAGTTATGGAGAAGAATTTATGCATGCATACTCTTTGTCCAATTTTTCAATAATCTATATTTTTATTCATCTAAAGCTCAGTTTATGAATTCTTAATTGCTCATTTGCTCAGTTTTCCTCCCCCATTTCTTCCTTAACCGACACCATTCAAGCTTAAGATGATCCAAGATTGTTATTATCTTGCCCTGTGGAGACATTTACCTCTAGATCTGATTTGATCATTATCTTATAAATAGACCCCATAGCCCAATGGTGATATGAGAAACTCGTCAACTGCATCCTCATCTAAATATTTTGAAAAAACCCCAACCCCATACTTTCATAGCTAGCCTAACATCCATCCCATACAAACCAAGTTAAATCGAAAAGAGAGAGCCCTCTCTGAGTCTTGGAGGGCTAGATCCAAGACTCCAAGTGGTTTGAGGTTACCTCTGTGACTGCCTCCGCAGCCTTGGGAAAATTACAGAGCGTTAACACTTCGTAAAGTTGTTCCATTGATTCATTTTCTTCTTCCTTTAATTATTGTCCACCTATTTCATCAATTGTTACATTGATTCTTTCCAAAACTTTGTTCAACCTCAGATTGTAACACTTGTATGCTTTCCTTGTACTTGAGTGACCAACAAGTACTCATTTGTCCACATGAGAGTCAAACTTTCCCATTCTTCCATCTTCTCTTTTGATGTATCATTTTCTTCCAAATACTCTGAAGTGATTCAAATTTGTTGGTCTTCCTTTCCATAACTCGTAGGGATTTTTGTAATTGTTGTTTCTAAGAATTACTTTGTTTTGAATGTGAACTGTTGTATGCGCTGCATGTGTCCAAAAAATATATGTCAATTTGGAATCCATTAGCATTGTTCCAAGACTCTACTGCACAAATGTCCATAATGTTGACCCATTTATTACTATGCTATCATGAAGTCTTCGCTACTACAACTATCAAATTGTACTTTTGCTAACTAACTGCTCTGTATCTGTCTACTCAAAATTTGCAAGATGCTCGAAGGATGGTTCTTTGGTCTGTCACATCTATCACATAGACTCCCCCTGTCTAATATTCATATTACTTGGGAGTCTCTAAGTCACATGGCTCAGAACAATTCCTTCTTTTATGCGTATTCATCATCATCTTCATTGGTAGATTCATCATCTCTCTGAGCTCTGACTTATTTATTTCTATCTATGGATTCATCTTTCACTACAATGCCTGAAAGTACAATCTCTTGAACCTGTTCCTTATTTACCTGTCCTTCTTTTCTTTCTATTATTTTCCAAACCTTTATGTATCTGACATCTTTATTTTTCTCTGTCGAATTTTATTCATCTCGTTTTATTGTCAATATTGCGATCTCTGGGACCTGGTCTTTGTTCACTTTTTCTTCGTGTTTTATTATCCATACTTTCTTATATCTTATATCAGTGTTCTATTTCATGGAAGTATCGATCATGGTTCTGCAATCACTAGCTATGTCTCCATAGTTATGACATATGTAACATTCAATGTTACATGGGGCCACATAAGAATTTATTGCTTGAACATTTTTATAATCCCTATAATCTACAACCTTATGTCCAAAATTAGTACAATAAAAACAATGACCATAAAATAAATTTGCATACCTGGGAGTGAATGANNNCTTCTTTGTGGTGTAGTCCTTCTGAATTTTTGCCTTGACTGGTCATGATCATGATTGAATCTTCTGTGTGGCTTGAACATGGACGGTCTTCTTGAAGATGTATCTTTAATAGTTTTCTTAGATTCTGGTTGATCATGATTCCTTCCTTTGAGTATTTCTTCATAACTCTTTTTGTTTTCTTCATTCTACTTTTCTAGCAACCTAGAGTGCTTCTCTTCATTCTCTATAACTGATGTGGATTTCAACGTTCTTGTTGAGCTTGATGATTTCAATTCTCAATGTGACAACTTCTTCTTCAAAATTCTCTACCTCTTCTTATTTCTTCATTATCTGAGACTTGATGACTTCTTTTGTTCTTTTCGCTTCTTCAAATTGAATTTTTAATGTGATTATTTCTTCTTCAAGTCCTTTCTCTTCTTGACCAAATTCTGACTCAAGTTGGTTTAGATCATTAGTTCTTTCCTTAAGATGATCTGTTAATATCTTCTCTCTCATTTTTTCTTCTTCCTTCTATGCTGCTATGTTGGCTTCCAAATACTGCTTTTGATATTCAAGATTTTCTTCGATCTTTTTGGCTTCTTCTAGCTGAGTTCTTAAGTTCTCGATGACCTGTTGGGCTTCTTCAAAAATGTGAACACTTTCCTTTTGTTTCATCAATTATTTATTGAGTGACTTGTTTTCTTCTCTTTCTTTTCTTAGTTCATCTAAACCACTGATCAATTATTCTTCATGGCATTCTATTTCAATATGTCCACATTTTTCACAATTAAAGAAAAACAACATACCTCTGTTGATTATGTACTCTTCATCTTTTGAATCTGTTTGACATGGTGAACACAATTCTTCTTGATTTGTACCTGCATCTTCTTTGTCATTTTCTGAATCTGCGATGGGTGAAGAATAAATGTCATGTAACTTATCCCAAAGTTCTTTGGTTGATGAACATTTGCCAACCTTTTCTCTTACTGTATTAGGTAATCCTTCCTAGATGAAATCCATTGCTATTTTGTTATTCTTATTCAATTCCTTCTTGGTTGCAATCTTTTCCCTTTTTGAACTATCATATCCTGTTATGACCGATAGCCACATATAATTCCCCTGTGCCTATAAAAATACTTTCGTGATTCTGCTTTATATCTCATACTTTAACCCATTCTGACCATTAAATAGTGGTACTTCATTCTCAAAATAATCCATGATCTCCTTCCAGTGGTTAAACTGATTTCTGAAGGAACCTTCTCTGATACCAATTGTTGGATTACTGAGAGGGGGGGTCAATCAGTAATAGAGCAACTGAATCCTTTTTCACCATAAAATGAAAGTGTTATATCAATGTAGAATTATCATCCAATAGTTGCAGAGTAAACAAAAAATGAACAATTGAGAAATCATACACATACACAGTACACCGATGTTTTTACGTGGAAACCCAAAGCTGGAGAAAACTACAAAATGATTTTTCTTATATTTCTTTAAGAATTACATTCATTGGAAGCACCAAATTCCTTTATTTTCCAGCTACAACTGGAAGGAGGATCCAAGCCCCTAGTTTCTTAGGCTACCACCTGAGGGAAGCTCCAACTCCCCAATTCTTAGGCTACAACCAGAAGGAGGCTAAAACCCCCTATGTTCTCCAGCTACAATTGGAAGGTGGCTACAACCACCTATCCTTTCCCCGTCCAACCACCCTGAAATATAAGTAGAATGATGGAACCACTGTCACACGATTACTACAAGATATACTACTATAAACCTGTACCAATCAACTTGCCCCAACAAACCTGTAACAACCTTTACCAAACAACCTGCAATTAACTTGTACCATAAACAAGTGTATCAAGCATGCACCAACCTGTACCTCAACCTGTACCATCAATGAGCACACCAACCATGCACCAGATATGTACCAATCATGCTTCAAATACACATAAAATATGACTCATCAAGATGTACCAACATCACCAACTATACACCTCATGTATGTGCAACCTCATCAATTACTTGTCTCTGTTAGAAAAACAGGACTGCAGAGCAATAAAATAAAACAAATGCAGAAAAAAAACACAGAAGACACACAATACAAGAGAGACACAGATTTACGTGGTTCACCCAGTGTGGGCTACGTCCACCAAAGAAATTGCCAGTCCTTCCTTTATTATTATCCAACAAATGAAGGGATACAACCTACAACAAAACCCGTTGTAACTTCCTCTTCTTTCTCTCACAATCTCCTCTCTCAGAATACAATATTCACCATCAATCATAGCCACAATACATTTCCCTCATAAAAGAGGGTTGCCTTCTAGGGCAAAAAACCCTAACATAATCTCTACTGTTAGATCTGCGACCTTATAATGAACGGTCCAGATTTACAATGAAATTACAATATACTTTTACAAGGCAATTTCTTCTTCGGGGGCTTCGCCCCTGAACCCCCGCTGGGGGCCCGCTTGCCCCCAAATCCCCAGCCGGGGGGATAGCCCCCCCGGACCCCGCAAAGGGGGTACCCCTCCTCTACACTCCCCTGCGTGGAAGAGTGTACATACTTCTGGGGTGTAAATACTTCATGGGGTATAAACACGGCTGAAAGCAAGGACCTCTGAATTAGGAAGATAATCAGGCTCCACAACCAACAGTCTCAACCATGTACCCAATATGTACCTCAACCAAATTACCTCATCAATTTCATCATCCAAATCTGATTTGTAACTCTATAGTAGACCTAGTGTATACAATCACATACTTTCAAACCTTCCATAACTTTAAAAACAAGAGACTAACATTTTCATCAAACTTTACGTCAGTCTCACATGACTAATTTTGGATTAGTTAACAACCCTAACTTGAAATAATCATAACTATGTACCTGTAATGAATAAATATATGAAAATAGTACACAATGTTATTAAATGTATTTATGAAATTCCTCTAGGTTTCACTGCTTGGAACCTTTCAAAAAAAGGATTTATAGAAAAAATGGCATACCTTGTTTAATTCTGGCTTATTCTAGAGATCAAACTTGTAGAGCATGCTGCGCACAAAATATTTGTTGTATGGATCTGAAAATGGTACAAAAAATACTAGATATTGTACTATAATCAATAAATTTGGTCTTACTTAATTTGGATATGTTATGAATAAGTTATGACGCTTTTATCCAAAACACTTGTTTTTGACTAGTTTCAGGACTATCCACAAACCCTATTTTCTATAGAGTTTAGCTCCAAAAATACAATGACCCACAAGCTGAATTTTTTATCACAACTACTTGGATATGTTTCCTCAAGGAATTCCATATTTTGCAGTTTGAATCATTCTAGAAAAAATGTTATTGTGAAAATGGTGAGATGACCTGTAAACAACATACCTTAGAAATCATCATCAAAAGAATTTATTCTCCCTTGAATTTCGACCTTATTTACTTTGCTTTCCCTCTAAAATTCACCTTATATATCCTTTGGTTACCTCAGTCACTTGTAGATATTCAATATGCTCAAGTGTGATTAAATGAGAGACCCTTGTATCTTATTTATACTTTTATGTAGCTTCCTCAAGGGGTTACCTTCTAACCATCTTAAACCACTTTCCTTATTTTAGGGCTAACCCACTTCTAACGACTTGTCCACTTAGTAATCTCTCCATTAACTTTATTATTTAAATAATTTATTTTGTATCCACTTTGGCTTATAGTACACTGATCACTTCACTTTATTATTTAAATAATTTCTTATT
>JASDQU010506513.1:14254-26526 GCA_032191745.1 Picea mariana
TGCTGATGCTTGTTGCTTTGCATCTTGGAGTTGCGACTCCAGTGTCTACAGTTCAAGGTCCTCGGTAAGGCACTCATAAGTATGTGCACTGCGACTACTTAGCTATTTACATTCCATGACTAATGCTTTAATCCTTTCAACTGCGCTCCGGGCAGTTTCTTCTCTCTCGTCTCACACTTCCTATGTAGTTCTTGGGACTGTTTGTAGCTCTAGTTCCGTGACCCTCTGTTGAAGCTGCTGAATGGTTTCTGCAAGTTTCACGACTTGATTAACTACCGGGTCCTCGTCCATCTACTCCAAGCCTGTCGTAGAGAAAAGTGCTCTGTTGACCACTTATTTAAATCTCACCTGCTCCGCGAGCAACTGTTCTTTATCTTGTTGGATACGCGCTTTATTTTCTTCGAACTTGGTTTGAAGATCGTCCTTCTCCTATTGCGCAACTTGACATTTCTCTATGATTTCCTCTTATGCTTGCTTCGGGGCCACTGAGGCCTGGTCTTTTTCTTCCTACACGCAACGAAGGAAAGCTTCAGTCACATCAACTATTCTGTGGAGTTGGGTAGGCTCATATACCAACTTTGGTTCTTCTGGTGGCAGGGGCGTAGTGGATACTGCATGACTGGAGTGAATGGCTTGTTGTACTCCTCTCAGCTCTGTCTCAAATCTATCATACATGGCTTCTTGTTTGGCTTCAGTTCTCTGCAAAATATCTTCTGATGCATCTGATACAACTGTGATAATGAAGTCGAAGTCATTGACCATGAGTACAGTCTATAGCTTTGGCTTACTCGCTTTGGAATTCTTCCGCAATGTAGGCTTCGTTGGGGAAACCTTTATTTTCTTGGATGTCTCAGCCTCTTCAAGGGGGTTCCTAGGTGTTGTTACTTCGCCTTGCTTTCTCTTGTCTTCTTCCCCTTCTTTCTCTTCTTTGTCCACTTCATCGTCTCCTCCTTTGGTAGGTGAATCTGATGCAGTCTCTTTTGATGTGCTGTGCATTTCCTGTACATCTTCCTTCTTTTTCTTCCTGCTATTGTTGGGTGCATCATACTCTTCGTGAGTAACCAACGGACTGCCAATGAAGTTGGGATCGAGCAGTGCTTCCTGGTCAACTAATATAAGGAACTCTGCGGGCCATTCCTTAGTGATTTTTTCCACGTCCTCCTCTGTGATCTTGTAGTAGGACTGAAGCTCTTCTTTACTTTCATCTACCCACGCAGTAATATAAATAAAATTCCTATCTGTGCAAAACTTCATAAGGGGCCTGAAACTGTATAGGGTATTCAACATCATACAAGGGAAAGACTCAATAGCCCTCTTCAGCTGCAGGTAGTAGGTATGGAATACTGCATTCGACTGCCATTGTTTCCCTATATCACTCGAATACCAGAGCGTGGTGAAATTCACAGCTAGTGGCTCGAATGGGTCGATGTCAAAGAAAGTCACACCTTCCAACATCTCCCAAGTAGCAAATGCAATGAGGATCAACAACCAGCTAAAATGGAAATCATAGCCTTGATCCCGAGCTTCGTGACAATCCATTTCTAACTGATTGATTAAGTAACTGACCCGGTTCATCTGTAGTCCTTCCACGCATTTTCCTGCAAGGTCAACGACAAACCCTGCGACCTGCGTGGTTATGTTCTTTCTTACTAGCTTACCAACAATCAACTAGCAAGATAGTCACATTGCGCCATTCTAAATGGAGTCTACCTTGTAGCCTCATGTCCCTTTCTCTACATCGCTGTAGGTGTATTTGATCTTCTGTGCCAGGGAACGGTCTGCATCCTTCCCTAGATAAAAGTATTGCGGGTCTGGTCCCTTCATGCTTAATCTAGTGATCCTATGGATCAGTGCCAGATTGACAGTTATGCGTCCATCTAACCATAGATATCCACCATGGAAGCACGACAACAAGAGCTTAACGCACACGTTAACCTCCTAGTTCCTTCCAAAATGTGGTATATTCATCACATTCAAGAAAATGGACCTCGTGATGTCCATAGTACATGGCTGGGGGATGATCTTCGACTTCTTCCTCTTCATATTGGTCAAATATTTGTGAGGTGTGAGAATGCCATAGCTCTTGCGGTCTCCGAGGTTATAGTCATTGATCTTCAAGGTTGGAATCCTCTCTAACTGCGGTCTGATTGCTTGTATTCCATTCAGAAGGTACGCAGTGATGACTGTGTAGTCGAAGTCCCTTAGGACACTGTCACGAGTCATGACTCACTACACCAGCCAGGGGTGGGATGTAGTTGGATAGGATGGATGGAATTAGCTTTTCATTCGCCAAGTCATCACGATGCTTGGTTCTTTTCTCAGTCGTAGCTCGGGATGGTCCAAATCCACGAGCAGTCGATGGGGAGGCTTTCACTCCTTGCATCGATAACTAGGCTTGGATGCCTGCAAACATCACCTTATTGTTCATGAGGTCTATTAGAATCTCTTCGATGGATTTTTCTGATGTTCTAATTTCGTTCGACATAAACACTAAAGATATGATATCTTAGGTCAATGAACAATACTCACTGTAATATAATGGATGCTGAGGTCTCAATGATCACTGCACAAAATTAACTAATTCTACGTGGGCTCGGATAGTCACAATTGGAAAAAGTGTTCTCGGTGCAATGCTCGACGGGATAAATATATAACACTGTAACGATTTCTTTCAACGGGTTGAAAATCCTTATTCAATGCAATTCCATCCATTATGGCGTGGTCCCAATGGTCCAATGGCAAACTTTCAGGCCATAACTGCTTTCCTAACCATTCGGGAGCATCGATCGAACTGTCATATTGCCTCCAACGGTCATATTGCTCCACCATGGAAAAGTGGCACACTCTGTGCTGTACTGATATTTTGGCGAAGTTCAAGTTCTGGAAACCTTTCTTCTGTGAAGTATTCTCTGGAACTTCTTGCAATTTTTCTAACTTTTCCCTCTTCTTACTGAGCTTTCTGGCCTTCTTTCCTATGATCTGAATTACTGGTTTTCTCTTTCCATTATCGTTCTTATCTCCTCTTGGCATGATAACTTCTCACTATGGAGGGTCTTTCAAAGGATTCAAGGGTAATACTTCTTCTCTGTCTGGGGTAGGTGCTCTACTCTCTTGTAGATACAGGTGTCTCCAGTCTTCCTGTGTCCTTTCAACTTCGACATCCATATCTTTTGTCTTTAGTAGCTTCGAATGGTTCTCTTAGTCTTCTATCAAGTGTGCTATTCTCCTAGCCATGAAATCTCTTAGTTCTTTCTTTTTCTATTCTATATCCTCCTCTGCTTGTTTCCTTTGTATATGATCTTTCTCAATCCAGGTTTTTCCTAGCAAGATAGAAAATGGGGAGTTGTTCTCAACAAACTTAACGATCTCAAATTCTTTTTCTGTCGAAGTGCCATGAACACTCATATATGTCTGTGTAAGTCTTCCACATAGGGTTATCAACTTTCCTCTAAATAATCCTATTCCTCTTAATGGAAGAACCATAGCAGGTTTTCCCAAAATTTCCCAAGTTCTTTCTATCATGATATTCACATGTGTTTCCTCATCCAGGACATAGTTTATGTCGAAGTCTCCTATTCTTGTTTCTATGTACTCTTTCTCTTTTAAGACCTCTGATAAGTTGATATTTCTGTGGTCATTCAAGGTTACTTTCATTTGTAGTTATACAATCTCTTATTCTTTTTGAGGTTCTATCATATCCTTAGTTTCTTGGATTGTCTCATCATTTTCTTGTTCCATATTCATCTTTTCAACTTTAGAAATCATTCTAGGACAATCCAAAACTTCATGGTCCATAGCTTTACAACAAAGACAACTAGGTCTTCTACCAGGGAATTCCTTAGTAAGATGTCCTAGTCTTCTGCAACTGTAACAAATGGTTAATCCTCTCTTTCTCTTAAATGATCCCCAACCTTTCCTATACTGCGCACTGGGATCACAGTAACTAACCTGCAAAAAATTCTTTCTAGGATCCCGCATCCATTTGCTCATCCAAACATTCTTTCTATGCATAGGGATAACATACCTTTCATTATTTCTATCAGATCTATTCACATCAAATCTTCTTTCTTCTAACTGTTCCCTAGTTTTCAGATTAGGATTTTTTTTATCAAACATACCTAGATCCATTCTTTCAAAACAAAAATTTTCACTTATATTACCTTTCTTAGAGTACACATCTTCAATATCTTACCTCTTTTCTTCAGATCAGACTTCTCTTCTCAGCATAGAGCTTCGCAAGTCAATGTTGTACACTAAAGCAATAGATCTGCGGACAAAGGTTTCTTTTCTTCAGTTCCCAACAATCACAATTCTAGGTCCCAACAACAGAACCATTTGTTGGCACAGGGGTAGACCCGGGGTTCAACGCTTCAACAGTGCACCAACAAAACCCTAAGTACCAACCCTTTCAACAACACCTACGAAGTGGATGAAGTCTTACCTGAGGTAGAGGCAGGGGTGGTTGTAGGACTCAAATGTCTACAACCTTAGCTAGGACAGAGATATGTGATTATACCACTTAACAAAGCACTTAGTAGTTAACATTCATCAGTATTTAACCTTTATTCACATTGCAGATCAAAACCCTAATTACATAGTAGCGCAGTATTCAACCATATCTAACACATTCAAGCACTTTGCATATGGACAAATATCAGATCTAACATTCATTCACCTTACCAAGCACTAATATATTATACCAGATGGATCATACATAAAGATATCTACACTAAGCATAAATCACATCACTAGCATACAACATAATGCACAAAGAAACCATAACACATGATGCACGCGGTTCACCCCAGTGTGGGGCTACGTCCACCAAATCTTCATCTTATTTATTATCTTTTGTCAATATCCTTACCTGCACAAATCCTCAGAACCCACTCTGCATAGGACAAGAGGTCTGCATGCACCTCGCCAGATCCTCCTTCCCCGAGCTAGGTTTAAGCACAAAGCCTTCTTACAATCTGCACACAATCTTATTACAATCAATTGCACTTAGCTCTGCAATTTCTTAACAAATAGCATGCACAAAGCATCCACAGCTATTCTCACTTAGCACATTGGCCTTTTCTCCCTTAGCATCGCCTACTTACATCACCTAGCTTTCTATTTATACATTACAAAAATGGGCCTAAACATGGGTAAACCCATGGGCCAACATCCCATACCCATTACATAAAACCTAATCCTAAAAACTGCCCTAAAAATGGGGCAAGATCCCATGATATCCTCTTTGACTTGTGCTCCACCTTCAACCAACTTGTCGAAGTCCCAAAAGAGGTCAAACATGACCAAGGATCTCCAAAAATTGGTCAAGGACCAATAATGCCACAATGGGATCATCACCATGCAATATTGGGATCATCACCAAATAATGCGTATTGTCCTTGTGATTATCACCAGACTAGTAAATTACTAATGATTCCCTAATATCCTCCTCACTTCACTCTATTTCAGTTAGTTAATTGAAGACTGAGAGACTAGTTAACTCAGACTAGGTGGCAGTTCACTCCTGTAACTATCTGAGAGACTAGACTAGGTGGAAATTCACTCCCGTAACTATTGGTGTGTGTCCAGATCACTCTAGACCACGACTATGGCACATTGTCTTCTCCTCCAGTGCACATTAGTTGATTTATACAGAGTATATCATGTGTAAATTATCATTCATTCATTTGGTTAATGAGAATTCTTCCATTCTTTCTCTCCTGTTTATATTTTCTCATATTTTCTCTGCAAACTGTGTATGTCATTTGCTAGATATATATTTTCTCTGTAGGTTCAACACATTTACATGGTATCAGAGCCAATAGACTACTAGGGAAAAGACACACCAGATTATTTTTGCAGGTACCGAAGATTGAAGACAACAGAAAAATGAAATTTCCAAAAGAATTCATTCTTACACCGTACACTTTCTTTGCATGGAAGGAGGAAATGATAGTGAATATTCGAGGAAAGGATTATATAGGTTAAACATGGACACAAATACTGAACCCACATCAGCCATAGAAAAATCCAAGTATACGAATCAAATGGATGAAGCGTTTGGAACTGTTTGCAGTCTCATTTCTCCTGAACTACTATTTCACATATCCTCCTGTAAAAACCACAATGAAGCCTAGAACACCATGGAAGGGATTTTTTCAAAATAAGATGAGATGAGGGGACACATGCTTGAGTTAGAATTTCTCACATTGGATCCAAAAACCTTCGACAATCTCCAAGATTTATTTACCAAATATAAGGACTTGTTATCACAACTCAAGGCTTGTGGGGTTGATAAATCTAAGGAGGAGAAATAATTGGTTCTCACGATTGTCTCCAAAATTGGTCTAGAATAATCAATGTTTGTACATTTTATTCAGTTAGGATCACCTCTGGAGCCACCTGGAAGATTCCCTCTCTTGAGGTATTTATTTAATCTCTGACACAAGAGTAGAACAAGCTTATGAACATGGGAAAAATCAAAGGCCCAAAGGCACATGCACTTACTATGGAAGATAGTAGAGGTAATCAATATAAGAAATATAAATACAAATACAAAAGGAAATCACATACAAATCCAAAGAAGGAAGGGTACTCAAAACTCTTCACCGATGCCTTTGGATCCAAAGGTGGAAAGGGAAGAAAAGGGGAGAAATGCACTTACTTCCATAAAGGATTCCATCCAGAATCTGCATGTATGTAGAAAAAAATAGATCAAATGACCCAAATAATTCAACAAAACAACCTTGGAGATCACATCCCCGAGGATTCCAAGAAGAAGAAGCCAAAATATCATAATCCCAAGAAAGGAAATTCTAGCCATGCTTTGATTTCCATCAACTCCTCTCCTAATGCTTGGATCGTAGATTCAGGTGAATCACACCACATGGTAACCAAAAAAGAAGTCTACTCTGCATTGTATGCATGCAAAGGTCCTCCTATTCTGATGGGGGACAACTCTCCAGTCGAGGTCACATGCAAAGGAAGAACTGAACTCACAAATGAAAGCTTCGAGAATGTTCTACACATTCCAAAACTTTCTGTCAATCTTCTCTCCGTGTAGCAGATGAAAAAATATGGCACTGGAAAGTGATTCATATTCACACTTGATGCAGTGGATATCTATGACATGAAAACCAATTCCAAGGTTTCTAACGGTGAGGTAAATCATCAATCCAAGCTCTACACATTTTCTAAATTTATTGAACCAGATTCTACATTACAGCTTACCCATACTAATGAAAGAAGTAGGATATGGAATGAAAGGTTCAGACATTTAAATTTAAGATATATGAAACAAATCAGCAAGAAGAGAATGGTTGATGGTCTACTTGACATCCACTTATCCAAAGGAATTTGTGAGGGACGTGTTCTTGGAAAACACCCTCAAGATAAATTCGACAAAGGAAAGACTCAGAAGGATTCCTCTCCTTTAGATCTGATCCATAGTGACATCATGGGCCCTTTTTTCACATCCATCAATTATTAAAGAAAGGTACATGTTCATTTTTTTTTGATTATTTCTCATGCTTCACATGGATTTTCTTTCTCAGGAAACAATCAGAGGTATTTCATCACCTCGAATATTTCAAATCCCTTGTTGAGACACAGCCAGGAAATAAAATCAAAGTCCTATGAACATATAACGGGGGAGAGTATGTCAAACATGAGATACTGAATCTTTGTCATGAGGACAAGATTCAGTTGCAAAACATGACAGTTCCTTATACTTCACAACAAAATGAATTTGCTGAGTGGAAAAATAGATCTCTAAAAGATATGACATCTTGCATGCTACATGCAAAGTCACTTCCACAAATATTATGGGCTGAAGCACTTAACTGTGCAACCTACATCCAAAACAGATCTCCCCATAGATATGTCAAGGATAAGACCCCCTATAAGGATTAGAGTGGCCTAAAACTGGAAGTGAACCACTTTTGTATTTTTGGTTCATGTGCATGGGCCAGGATTCCCTCTAAGAAGAGGGAGGCACTTGATCCACAGAGAACAGAGTCTATATTTGTTAGATACCCTGACAGTGTGAAGGGATACAGACTCATTGATCTTTCCTTGGGTCAGATCATCATTGAGCGTAGTGTCCAATTCGAGGAAAGTGTCTCTCATGTACCTCAATAGCCACATGAAAACGCTTTTGTTCTTTTTCCTGTCAAAGGTGATGAGCGTGCACATGCCAAATCTTCTTCATATGAGAGTTATGATTTATAGGATTCAAATGATATGAATACAGATTCAATACATTCATATGCAGATTCCATGCATATAAATGTAGATGCAGAGCTAGAGCTGAGGCCCAAGTGGGCCAAGACTACTCTTCAGGATGCAAGAGATCTTGTTGGGAATCCAACTGATACTAGGAGGAATCGATATGATTTCTAGGAGCTTCCTCTTGCACTCACTTCCACTGAACTGATGCCACCCAAGAATATTTTCTTGGTTTAGTCTTCAGATCCACAGTCCTATGGCGAGGTTGCTGGAAATCCCTTTTGGGAATCCTCCATGCAAGAGGAGTACAAATCCCTCCTGGAGAATCATAATTGGGATCTGGTTCCCCTTCTTGTAGAAAGGAAACTTGTTAGGTGGAGATGGGTCTACAGGACCAAGAGCACAGTGGATGGATAGGTTAGAAGATACAAAGCCAAGATAGTTGCCAAAGGATTTCAACAGGTGCACGGTATTGAATATGATGAGACCTTCACTCCAGTAGCGAAGATGGATTCCATACATTTGGAACTTTCCATTGTGGAAGACAAAGGCTGGGAAGTCCATCAGATGGAAGTGAAGAATGCATTTCGCCACGAAGATCTCTCTGAGGAGATCTATATGGAGCAGCCCCAGGGATTTGTGTGTTGGGTATGTGTTATATTCTTTTTACAAGTAGTAGTGTTTGCATTGCATTGGGCATGCAGGGGGGTTTGCGGGGGGGAAAATCCCCCTGCGTGGGGGTTCAAGGGTAGCGCCCTCGAGATTTTTTTTTCCTTGGGAAACATGTCACATTTTTCCTCATTTTTTTTATGTTGCCTCGATTTTTGTGTATTTTCGGTTAAGGAATTAGGGTTGTTGACGAATCTAGGTCATTGGGTTATGGTTTTGGATGTCGTTGGATCTTATATGTATATTGTATTGTAAATAATGTATCACTATGAAATAATATAGAATATGTTGGTTTTCTCGGTTTGGGTTTCCAGGGGAAAAATATTTGTGTAATGTTTGTATTTTCCATTGTATATTTTTTGTTCTTTTACTGAAAATCTTTTTGCAGTAAATACTATACAAGGTTAAAATATACATTGTGCAGGATTCATCTTTGGTTTGTCGACTTAAGAAGTCTCTTTATGGCTTCAAGTAGGCCCCAAGAGAATGGTATTCCAAGATGGAATCCTACCTGCTGTCACATCACTTTGTACGTTTTAATTCATACTTGAATGTTTACATGCTCAGGAAGACTGATTCACTTCTACTCCTAGTTATGTATGTTGATGATTTGTTGATCACCGGTTGCTCAAATTCAGTGATTGCTGCAGTCAAGATGAGTTTTCATAGGAGGTTCTTGATGATGGACATGGGTCCACTAAATTTCTTCCTTGGACTCAATTGGTCAAGATGCATCAGGCATCAAATTGTCTCAGGCCAAGTATGCACAAGATCTCCTTGAGAGATTTCACATGATAGACTACAAGTCTGCCCCAACTCCTTTCCTATCAGGAGTTAGAATTGAGGATGATGTGGAAACTCCACTGGTGGAAAACACACTTTACAAACAACTAGTGGGTATCTTGTTGTATCTCACACACTCCAAACCATACCTCTCCTATGCATTTGGAGCAATCTACAGGTTCATACAGAAGTCAGATGAGCTACATTGGAAGGATGCAAAGTGTACCCTTTGATATGTACATGGTACCATCACCTTTGTGATTCACTATGCAACAAACTCTACATTAGACCTCGAGTTTACTGATTCTGACTGGGATATTGATAGCATTGATCACAATTCCACATTTGGTTACTCACTCAGTCTTGGTTCTGGGCCTATCTTTTGATCAATCAAGAAGCAGGATGCTATTGCTCTATCTTAAACCGAGGAAGACTACAAAGGGGTAGTTAACATAACCATTCAAGCTATGTGGCTACAAACGTTTCTCACTGAGTTGGGCATTCAATTTTATCAGCCAATCATCATCTGGTGTGACAACTAGAGAACTCTAAGTTCTGTAGAGATCCAGTTCAGAGGCAACAAACAAAGCACATCAATATCCACATGCACTACATCCAGGACTTAGTACATGAGGGTATCTATTTCCTTCAAAAAAATAGACTTCAGACATCTTCAGCAAGACCTTCACTGAGAAGAAGTTCCATTCTCTGCGCAGTCGTCTTGGAGTGAAGGACACAGTTTTCTAGAAACTATCAGTTTCCATGAGGTTTTCCTTCTTTCCTCATTTATTTTAGTGTATATTTTGTATTTGGGTACCTAACATGGCCTCGTTGCCGAGACCGAATCTTTATTTTCATCATAGTGATGTTCAGGGGGGGTGTTGGAGATACTTCACACACACCTAGAAATACTTTTTCCTAAGGTTTTACCTATATTTAAGTTAGTCATTATTAAGTATCCTATATTTTAGGGAGAATATTCCTCTAGGAGAATATTTTCTTCAATTCACACTTCATTTTGATCAGTTGAGTGGAGTCTAGATGTCACATTGGGATCATCACCATGCAACATTGGGATCATCACCAACTAATGCACATCGTCCTTGGTATTATCACCAGACTAGTGCATTACTCATGATTCCCTGATATTCTCCTCACTTCACTTTGTTTCAGTCAGTTAACTGAAGACTAAGAGACTAGTTAACTCAGACTAGGTGGTAGTTCACTCTCGTAACTGCTTGAGAGACTAGACTAGGTGGTAGTTTAATCCCGTAACTATTGGCATGTGTCTAGATCACTCTAGGCCACCACTATGGCACATTGGATTCTCCTCCAGTGCGCATTAGTTGAGTTATATATATTATATAATGTGTAAATTATCATTCATTCATTTGGTTAATGAGAATTCTTCCATTCTTTCTCTCCTGTTTTTTTTTCCTCATATTTTCTCTGCAAACTGTGTATGTCATTTGCTATCTAGATATTTTATGTGCAGGTTCAAAACATTTACAATATGGGAACCCAAATATTTTTTAATTGACAACCAATTGAGATCTAATTTTATGTGCAAACTTGTGTAAAGTAGTACAACAATTCATCAAAAATCACCTTATTCGAATGAACCACAAAAGTGAAAAAAAAAACAAGATGGAATCCTATATATCCATTTAAATTTACTTGATGCAATTTTTTTTTTGAATCTCATTTTCAAACATCGTAATGGTATTCCATCTTCAATTATTTGTTCATGATCGACTTTTGTCATTTCCCATTTTATAACTTTTGATTTTTTCTTTGATTGAAACTCTACTAACTTTATGCGTGTTGCACATACCAAATGACTATATTGACAACTTATGACATCTAGACGATAGTATTGAAAGTGAACATGAATTTCGGTCTCATGGGTTTCTTAAAAAAAAATATCCTTTTAGTATGATAAATACTCTTTCATATATAAAATTGTTATCAATATAATCCTCCAATAACTTCATCTTTCTTTCCTTATGTGCACCGCATCAAATAATATTTAACATTTGAACATCAATGTCTACAGGTTCAACCACAACAAACACATCTCTTGCAAATAAGGCCCTATATGACAACAAACAAATCGTTATATCAACATGCACGATTTTGTACTATTTAAATTATAATATATATTTTATATCTAGACACGTACATGTCTATGTATTGTTTAAACATAATTTTTTTTTAAAGAATTGTACAATTGATTTTACCTTCTCTAACAAGACCGAAAAATTTATCACCATCAGTTGACACTATAGTGTCATTTGATTCCATCTCTTCTAAGCTTGCAAGTGAAATTTTCCCCTTTGTATTAATTTATGTATGTTCCCAAGCTTTAACATATTTTCCCATTTCGTTTTCACAAATATCATCGGATTTTGTGTCTATGTGAATTGAACAAAAAAAAGATGCATCCCTTTTATCAAATGCATAGACATTTTGATAGGATTTTTTTTGAATTGAATGCAATTTTTGAGTCGCATGTATTGTACTAGCTTCATATCGGATCGATCTATCTACATCTTGGATTCCAATATGCCAAAAATACCTGCATGATTGAAGAATAG
>JASDQU010506513.1:45869-59387 GCA_032191745.1 Picea mariana
ACAACCTAAGCCTTGATGTCACAATATTCCTTTCGATGACTCCTAGCTCCGACACACACACTTGCTCAAATCTTTGCATGAAGAATATCAAAACCCCTTGATAGACTTGCTAGAGTCTCCAAGCTGCTGTTCAAGCTTCAGTCCTTCACACCATTCTTTCACAAATTCTCCAATGAATCTTGCTTAACCTTTTCCATGAGAATTCTCTCAATATATAGGAGAGAATGAATTAGTTACCTGGATAAGAATGATCCCAAAATATCAGGGAATCTAGTACTAGGATAACCATTCGAATGCCAACCCATCCTTCTAGAAGCTTCCCTTCTAGAAGCATCGAGAATTCATCTTTTTCCTTGCTTTAGGAAGAGTTCGCACCCTAGCTGTTTAACACAGTGCGAGAAGTTTGCACCCTGGCTTAAGGCAGCCTGTGAGAATGGGTCATTCTCGCAGCCAAATATACTAGCAGCCTGCGAACCTTCTTCAAAAATGAGGTTTCTGTGAAGAGATGAAAGTAAATTTTCTCAGAAGAAAGTTCTTATGAAGAGCCTGAGTACACCATCATCAGTCCATCATCATGAGTACCAAAATCATGGGTAACAAGAGTCGCCAATTTTGTTATTGGATTAATCAGTAACATGAGTCCCCAGTGGAGTCGCCAATTTTGTTATTGGATTAATCAGTAGGTGCAGACACTAACAGATCTCCCTAGATCCACCTGGATCTATAACAAAGCAAGAGATAAAAGTAACTTTTCTCGGGAGAAATTTCTTATGAAGAGCCTGAGTACATCATCATCAATCCATCATCATGACGACCAAAATCATGGGTAACACAATCATCCAGAGAAGTACTATACCCATGGGGAAACAATTACTTGAATTACAAGGAATATCCTCCCACATTTCATCCCACTTAGAGTTGACCTCTAGGGGTCTCACTTCCTTTTATCTCCATCTCCATCTAAATCCCCCTATGGTCACCGAGATCACCTCCCTAGACTGATCTAGTCACCCTTGAAGTGCGAGACCTACATCGAGGTGACATTAGGTGTAGGATTCCAAAGTTGTAGCACTTGATTTGTGGTTGGGTTGGGCTTTTCCCAACCTATAGCTTGCACTATAACAGGGACAAGTCTGAACTAAATTTTTTTGGGTCAAAGCCCTCTTATTATTGACATTCTCTTGTTCGTTGGAAACCATAATCTTGTAAAACCCTGGTCTTTTTTATTATGGTCGTTGTTTGGGACGATTGTCTCTGTGTATTATGATTAGATTTTTCACAATGTCACAATAGAGTAACCCATTGGGCCTCACAGAGTTGATGATTTTGTTTTGGTTGCAATAAATTTTTGGAACCCCTATTGTTCCATGACATCTCTGTCGGGTTCGATTTTGTGATCTTTTGGCCATAATAGGGGCACGATACCATGATATTAAATAAGTAATTTCAATGCATATATTTGTCTATCATCTCCTTGAAAATAAGAGGCTCTACCTATTTTGGGTCGGATTGAATGAGCATTGTTACGATTTGATCATTAGAGTGTTGTTTGATGAGCAATGAAATCGATCATTTAAGAGTGCAGATAAACAAATTTTTGTTTGGATGATTCAAATGTTGGTTTGATGACTTGATTTATATTTTGAGCTTTGTCTACATGAATGTTTCACATTTGATGATTGACAATAATATGTAAGGTTTTGACGGGAGATGGAAATTGGTATTAAATAGAAATTAATACATGTATTTTGATCATTTAAAAAAAAAGAAATAATGCTTGGAATGTGATAGGAAAATATTTTGAGAACAATTCAAATGATGACAGAAATGTTGTGTGACATGTATTTTTTTGAAATGGATACTTTATGGAATGAGAGATAGACCAATTTTATTGAAAACTATGGTTGTATGGTGACTATAATCCTGTTTGTTGGAATTGTAAGGATTGAATGATAATGGAGATAATTGTATTATAAGCATGTCCAATGTGTTTTGTCATCATACTTAACATTTTCCGTTCATTACAATCCCTTTCATCAACCCAAATACATGTTTCATTCCCATGCTTATATTATAACTGTAAGAAATGTTTCATGGAAGAATTATATAAGTTGAAAAAGGAGTGTTTAGTTGGTTTGATCTATGATTTGTTTCATATTCAAAGATGTTGATGGTAACGATGTGATGGAACTAGTCATGGTAAATGAACAGTCTTTAGTGCACTTTCCACTAATTACAAACCTGCTCATGAAATCCTGAGAGCCCTATAAATCCATGTTCTGAGTAATTACTAGTTCTGGAATGTGGAATGCATACCGATTGCTTGCACATGTATTTTTATGTATCTAGAGGCAGGGATAAATTATTATTTTGAAAATTTTAGATGATTTATTAGTCATGCTCTGGTTCTGATATTTGTGAATGTATGTTAGAATCAACTTTTTCAGCATGGGAAGTCATAGTAGGAGGAGTAATAATAGAGGCACATGATTAGGTCCCCGGTAAAGGGGAAACAAAATATTAAGGTTCTCTATACATTTTGATGCAGATTCAGAAGAGTTTAATCAATTGTTACAAACAAGGTTCCTCAAATTGGTTGGCCAACAATATTACAGACCTTTTCCTATTCCTGAGAATCCACACCCAAATATTGGCATACCAGTTCCAAATCATAATTCCAATCCTTTAGTTGTGCCAAAATGAGATGGATAGCAAGATATTGTGCACTCTCCTCCCAGACACTCACAAGGATGGCCAAATATTGATAACCTACAACAACCTCCCTTTCATGCTTGGCCCACTGGTTTCACAACCACCTCCTTCACATCAGAATTTGTAGCCTCAATCCTAATCCTCACATGCCCATCATAAGGCCAAAATCGCTGATCTTGAAGAAAACCTTGAGGAAGAGAAAGTATCAGAATCCAGTTCAAAATCATCACATGAATATTCTCATTTGGTCACTTCCCATATGCAAGCGAATGATCAAAATTCTGCTAAGGCAGGTTCATGAATTGGAAAAAATGGAAAAGTTGAGAGTAGTCATAGCAAGAGAGGGGAAACCTCTCATAGTAAATATAGTTTCTCATAATTTCTTTGGCACCTATATATGGAGTTGTTTTCACTTTATTTTGGACAACATATCATTTTTGGACAACTCATATTTGATAGCACTGTGTTGAACAACTTTATATTTTACATGCTTCATGTTTGGATAAATTACGAAATGGATATATTTTGATAAATTGCATAATTGCCACATGGAGTGACAAGGGAATCTTATGATTATTTCATTTTGTACATAATAGTGACATGAATGGTATGATGTGGTGAGATTGATATGTCATGCATTCAAGGAGGAAGATACAAGGATGAAATGGTTTATTTATTCATTAAAGAGAATTAGGGGGTCCCCAATTATTAGTTTTATTTAATACCCTTATCATATTATTATTATTTATTAACTTACTTAACAACTCTCCTATTAACTAACTAGTTGTTAGTTAATAAATTAACTACAAGTGGTTGAGTAATTCAACTACCTTGGTGACATTAAAAGGAGGCAAGCTGAACAAATAAGAGGGAGGGACACATTTCTATGATAAGGTATTCTATTACTTCCAAGTGCAATTTCATTACTACTTCATTCATGTTTGATTTCTAAGCTAAGACACTTCTTGTGATATTAGGGTCTGTTGAAGGTGACGAAAATCTAGGACCAAGGAGCATTGAATTTTGATATGCTTCTAGGTTGATTGTATGCTTGATATTCTCTAGACTTCTTTTGGTTTCTCGATTGATTTATTAGTGCTAAATAGGATTCTTGTGTAGAGTCATAACATAGTGCAAGTTGTGGTTGTTGGCTTATCATTCTTGGTTTGATTTAAAGGCACTAGTGGCCTATGTGTGTGTTACCATAGGCTGCTAAACTTTCATCTGGTCCATACTTTGAAAGTATGTGAAGTGTATTGTCTATTACATAATGAATGAATAAAATCATTGATGATTTTTCAACTCTCTTGGTATTTCTTATTTCTATCAATTTTTGTGATTTTGCTTCTTTGTTTAAATTATTATCTAAAAAAATTAGACTTCTTTATTTCAGTTTTCATTTGATAAATGATTAAAAAACAACAATTGTTCTTTAAGTTAATAAATTGAAGGTTAATTGAACTTGCAATAAGGATATAAATTAGGGTGATAATACCACCTATCTTGTTTAGCCAAACAAGATTCAAAAAAATGTTATAAGGAGGACTTCCATTTATTTTACTCAACGCACATCCATATGGCCATATCCAATTTTGATCGTGTTCAATCCCACGGGTTGTCAAGGAATCATATTGTAAATCAAAACAATGTTGTACATAATGAGTATTGTGTGTATGATCATCACTTATATAAAAGTGATATTCTTTAATGACATGTTGATCCTCATTGGTTATTTCTATGTTATCAACACTCTGTTTAGCATGTCTATATAGAACGTGTAAAAGTATAGAGACTTGATTGGAATGATAATATTCACTATGTACTTATGTTTGTGCAGTGAATGTATAATTCTCTACAAAATCAACCACCGATGAAATCGTCCCAGGTGGAAAAACTTCACGGCATTGTTTGAATTGTATGTCTTTCCATCGATCTTTATGCAAATGCTTGGTGTGTTTATAAATTTTGTTTTCAAACTTCTTCAAAACATATATCTTGAAGATCTTATCCTCTTGTAAATAAATCCTTTTGGAAATAGCATTTGAAGAATTTGGAGCAGTAACATTGATATATTCGTATCTCTTCCAATTCACTGTTATATTGGACAAGGATTGGTCATGCATATCAATATGATACTTTGAGTGAAATAAAGCTAGATTTCCACAATAATCACATTTCTTTCCACCAACATATTTTTTTGGGTAAAATCATTCAACACCTTTTCTTTCACATAGAATTTGGGATATAAAGGCACAAATTGTGGAAGGAGGAGGTGAACTTACCCAAAATGTTTTACCAAAATCAAGAAAAATTTCATAATATAACTTAAATTCCACATGATAATGAAAACAACAAGTGTCACCAACACTGATGGGTTTAACATACCAGGGTTTTAACTTGATTGTATTTCTTTTTGAACTTATTGAACAATTATATTTGTGTCATTTACAATAAATGTTTTGGATTCTCTTCATATTGTCTTTGTGCAATTAATCATTGCAACACATCCCTTACATTTGGTGAAACACATGAATTTTCCAACCAATATTCATGGGCCTTATTTTTATCATCTTCTGCAAGTCTATCTTTGTAAGGGTGTCTACAAATAACTATCCAACACACAAGTTCATCATTTACATCTATTTGCAAGCATACTTATTTATGTTTGTACAATGTTTTGTTGAGGTTCCCATCACCTTTTTCATTTGTTGTGTCAAACAATATTTTACATTGGTAGATGAAACAATTGATGTTTGTATTACTCCTCATGAAACATTGACATATTTTTTTCTAGACTTTCCAAAGTATTTTGATGCATATGTTATATTTTCCAACACACTCTATTTCACCTTTCTATATTTTGTCATTTTTTGAATACCCAATAATGATGTAGCTTCTTTTAACTTTTCGACCTTATCAGACCTCTCAAAATTTGAGTTTGTGTTGCTACTGATTCATCTTTGAAATATCTATCATAAATATTTTCAACGAGATATCATATATAATGGTCAGGTTTTTTGTCCCCAAATTTGTCGGTATCAACATTTTCTAACATTTCATCATCAATGTTGATATCACCACCATAAATTTCAATGTAATTTAAAAACATAAATTAAATCTATTAAATTTAAAAACACTTGAAATAACATCTAGATTCAATTTTCTAAGTTGTAAACATAACAATTTCAAAGAAATTTTGTATAAAAATACACATTTATTTAAATTAGATTTATTAGAAAACTAAATGAGCAATCATATCAACTACCCTCATCGGGGTCCGCAAACCTTTTGGTGTTTCATCTTCCAGGGTTAGGGTTTTGGATTTTCTTTATGTTAAAAAGGACTTTGGAGCCTCATTGTAAACATTGTATTCTTCTTGTGAATGAGCGTAGCCATCACATCTCTTCTCATAGATAATTTGCAACCATTCTAGCTAACTAATTCACTCTGTATTTTTACAGGTTCTATACATTTATGTCATTAATAAAAATTGTGCATTACTGTATCTCTGTGTTTTTGGAAATATATTTGTGTAGTTTGTTATTATATTTCCACATTCATTTCATTCTCGAAATAATATGGATCAATGGTATCAGAGCAGGCTACTCCTTTTCATTTCTTATTGCATGTCCCCGATGAGGTCAAGGTATAGAGAGTTAGGTCTCGAGTTAGTTTCTCTTGAGGACAACTTCTCTCACCATCCCAAGAGGCCTTCGATGGTGGATGAAAAGAGAGAAGATGGAGCAAAATATCCCATCAAGTTGTTTCTCATGGAATCCTTCTCGCATCAGAGGAACAAGATGTTGGAGAATTTTCCCCAAATACTTCAACAATTACCGACAATAGCAAGAACATCTTCGTCAAGTAGTCTCTTTGGAGACACTGCCCCATTCAAGGTACAAGTTAATTTTTATATTCACGTATTTGAAGGTCAAATTGATGCAGATGATTTTGAAAAGTGGTTAAATTCGCTAGAAGGTTATTTCTATGTTCACAATTTTCCTGATAGAGAAAATATCACCTTTGCGCTTCTTAAGGCTCTCCCCCATGTCAAACATTGGTGGGAAATTTACTGGGAGAAAATTTCCACAGAGGAGTCTAGAATATTTGGGGCCGAGCCCACTTGGGATTTTTTTATGGATGCGGTTAAGAAGCAATATTACCCTCTGGGAAACTATGATGACCAATACATGAGATGGACCACGTTGCATCAAGAGAGGGGCCAAACAGTGTCGGAGTTCACAAATACCTTCCATACCTTGCGCACCAAGATGGGTATCAAAGACTACGAGTGATATCCAGTTCTAAAATACCATGGGACTCTACATGGGTACATCCAAACCAAAATAAAATTGCTGGACATTTCATGACTGGGAGTCGCTTATCGATATTTTTTCAAAATCGAGCCTAAATTTAAGTAGTAGAACAAACGGGATTTTGGGTTTGCAAATGCACAACAACTGAAGTATTGTAATGGAATCCCTAACTCATAGAACAAGCAACCTCAAAACCACCAGTCCAAGCTGCAGGAAAAGAAGAGTAACGAGAAGACAAAAAAGGACACTAGGAAGTGGTGCGACTTCCACAAAATTCGTTGGCACAACACCGATGAATTCCGCTCAAAATAGTGATTGGTGTCCAAGATCAAATAAATAGAGCTAAGCCTCAACTTAAACTCTGATTCAAACAATAATAAAATGAGACAGATCATTGATGCATAACCCACTGCTACTTTCGCGACCACAACAATCCAACCAAAAGAACCAGAGGATCCTGAGGAGGGGGAGTGCCTCTTCCACTCATAGATTTGGGTGAAGGGGACCCCACTGCACTTTATTGGTGATAGAGAAAGCCAGAAGAACCTCATCTCAATATAGTTCATCAAGCAATTTGATTTGCTGAAAACACCACACCCTCATCCATACAACATCAGATGGATTTTCTAGGGACGATATCTTTGTGTCAGCCAATAGTGCCACCTGTTATATAGGATCAAGCCCTTCAAGGGTGAGGTATTGTGTGATGTTTCCCCACCTAAATTCTATGATGTTATGTTATTCCAGACTTATATGTGGAAGCGTGATTATTTTTATGAGTCTCGACCTTGTAGCATCATTGTTACTATGGGGGTTCAACTCTATAGGATACTATAGATATTTCCAACTATTGTCCCGACAAAACAGTTCCACAAAGTAATCTCTCATACTAAATTTTTTAACCTTATCAAGATATGTTCAAAAGAGAAGGACATTTCAATTACTGCAACCTCGGACCAAGACCCTTTTATCCAGCAGAAACGGATCAACAAGATTGTAGAAGAGCACCAATATATTCTTACTTTACCTATAGGGGTGCCTCCACATATCCAGTCAAGCAAATTTATAAAAAATCCCTTCATGCTCTTCATACTGAATATTCACCGATAGATTCCTCCCACACTTATGAATATAGCGCAACTATATTGGTTGAGCAGAGCCAACCCATCTAGCAATAGGTTCATAACAACCTTCAACAAGCTAAGCAGGACAACTTCTTCAACAAGGTAAGCACTTCACCAAGGTTTATATTCAGAAAAAGATTTTCCATATTCCATGTGAAATTAACACAATGGATACCATATATTCCTAAGGGGGGAAGAATTATCCAGGTGGAAATTGATGGTCACCCACCTATTCCATTGGCTCAAAACAAGGGTTTCCACCTTGGCGGTTTTTCTACAGTTTTTTGGGTCCTAAACTTCTGGGGCCGTTTTGAGGCCCTTAAAAAGATTTTTTGGGCGTGGCACAATCATATTTTAGGCCTTATCCAGAGTGTGATGTAAAAATGTTTACTCCTCGGATATAACATTACAATGAGCTATCGTTCTCCCCAAATAGAGATTGTATGCAAAATATACACCCTTGGGAAGTTGATGTATCAACTACCCCCATTGGGGCCCATAAACCTTTTGGCGTGTCATATTATGGGGTTAGGGTTTTGGATTTTATTTATGTTAAAAAGTCCTTTGGAGCCTCATTTTAAACATCATGTTCTTGCGAATGAGCTTAGTCATCAAATCTCTTCTCAAAGATAAGCTACCACTATTTTAGTGAGTTCATTCACTCTGTATTTTTACAGTTTTTGCACATTTCTATCATTAATAAAAATGTGCATTACTATATCTTTGTGTTTCTGGTAATATCTATGTGTATTTTATTATTACATTTCCACCTTCATTTTATTCTCAAAATAATTGGGATCAGTGATATCAGGGTAGGCTACTCCTTTTTCTTTCTTAGTGCATGACCTCGACGAGGTCAAGGTATAAAGAGTTGGGTGTCAAGCTAGTTTCTCTTGAGGAAAACATCTCTCACCAACCCAAGAGGCCTCCTATGGAGGATGAAAACAAAGAAAAGGGAGAAGAAGATCTCATCAATCCGTTGCTCACGGAATCCTTTGTTCAATAGAGGAACGAGATGTTGGAGAATTTTTCCCAAATCCTTCAATGATTACCGAAAATAACGGGTGCGTCTTTTTCAAACAGTCCCTTTCGAGATGCATATCCATTCAAGGTACAAGTTAATTTTGATATTCTTGTATTTGAAGGTCATATCGATGCAAATTCTTTGGGAAAGTGGTTAAATTTGCTAGAAGGTTATTTCTCTGTTCACAATTTTTTCGATAGAGAAAAGATTGTTGGACATATTTTCATTGATGTATTGTCATTGATGTCAACAGTCGATGATGCACATGAAGCTCAGAAGGGAAATAAAAGTGCAGAAACATGATTGTGATCGAAATCCCCACATGACAGACCAGGACTGTTGGATACGCAAGTGCCAGATCAACGACATGGATAGATTCCGGAGAACGAAAGGAGAATTAAACAACACGCTAGTTCCAATCCCACAATTAGTATAGATAGTCAGATCTCATCGAATCAAAGATCAATGACTATGGTTGATCCACCAAATGATCAGATTAAGTCGTCACCATCGGATACACAAGCACTAGATCAATGACATGGAGATTGCAGAGAACGAAAGGATAATTAAACAATGTGTTATTTCCAGTCCCATAATTAGTCTGGACCGTTAGATCTTATAGATTCAAAAGATCAACGACCGTGGTTGATCCATAAAAAATTGCATAACTTCAATTGCAGGGTTTGGGCGACGGGATAAACCATGTGCAAGTTATGGTTCTACAATTCACATCAACCGTTGGATCAAGTTAAGTGGAAGGATAGGATAAGCAAGGTAAAAGGGATGAGATTTAGAATACCTAAATTCCCGATAGTTGTTGGATCACTTTAAGTGGAACGATAGGATAAGCAAAGAAGAAGAGTCATTGGATTTAAACCAAGTAAAATCAACATCGCAAATAGATCAAGTCGTCGATCTAATATCATGATCAACGAAAAAAATTCGGTTCAGGTTAAAAGTTGTGAGGAGGTTACACTTTGGGAAATCTCACTTTGGGAGAATTGGGAAGTGGAGAAATCGAATTACCCGAAGTCCCAAAAGATGAAATGAATAAGGACCGTTAGATCTGGACAAAACATGATGACTGTCGGATGAGGATGATCTTCAACTTCAGTGCTGACCACTTCGGTGAAATGGATTTGAGAACATGTAAGAACACCCGAAGGCTAGAGTTCTGAAATCACGAGGTTAAGAAACGTAGCACTAATATTGAGAGAACATGGCATACATAGTGATGTCAGCAAGGACACATGGCATAATCAGATGATGATAAGTGTCAATATGAAATCAACATTTCAGGTACATTTAAAGAACGAATATGAGTGACACATGGAAACCACTCAACGCGTTCCATGTCATCAAATGAAGTTAGAAAGTTACATCACTCTGGGATTTTTACTTCGGGAATTTCACCACCAACAAATGACCTAAGTCCTGAAGTCTCGAAGTCTTGAAGTGGACACGAGTCATCCAATCTAAAGAACACTTTAGGATTATTCTCATCCATTGGAGATTATGGACATGCGTCTTTTAATCGTGAGAGTTGTGAAAAGGATGGAAGTCGCGAAGGACGAGGTCTCAAAGTGCCTACAGTCATCCATCTGATCGAGAGATTAAAATGTGACCATTGATTCTGATAAAGTGATCATGCACTCGTTTGGCCTAGCGCATGGTCACCGTCATTGGTCATATCGAATAAGAGAAATAAAGGCAAAATATAATATGTAGCTAAAGTTGATAATCCTGTGGTTTTGTGTTGTCGGTCATATGAAAATGGTTTGAAGGAAGCGCCTCTACAGAACTCAGTTTCTGCAATAATTGCAGAGATTTGGGATCGAGTTAAAATATGAAATTGATCCATATCTATGATCAATTTATGAAAAGCCTTCATGGTAAGGTTCGAGTATTAACAAATATTATGGTTAAGTTAAATTAAGATGTGCAATGGTCCAAATGAAAGGACACAATGCATTATAACTCACACTGTTTTGAAGATTATATAAACGAGGAAGACTAGTGAGAATAAAGTGTCTCTACAGTCCAAATTAGAAGATATATTAAATCACAGAAGCAAAGAGAAAAGAAGTGAAGACATGATACAAAAGTTTTTCAGATTCAAAAATTAAGGGTGGTAGGGTGGTGCAAGCGCAGGTTGGTGCCTGCAAGGGAGTTGGTGCTTCCTTATCAGTTGTAGCTGACTAAACAAGGGGTTGAAGTCTCCTACCAGTTGGTTCTGGTGAATAAGGGTGTGGGTGCATCTTGATCAGTTGGTGCTGATATAAAAGGAATAACATATTCCGTCCATGTAGCATGCAAAACAAAATTTTGCAGTTAATCGAAAAGTGTTTGTGGTTTTTCCCAATTGGGTTCCACGATAAATAGTGTGTTAATTTTTTTTTTTACAATAACAAAAGAAAAATTGACAAATTATTGAGTCAGTGATTCACCCCCCCCTCTCAGTGGCGAGATCTGATCCTTCAATTGGTATCAGATCGGGTCTCTTCACAAAAGTTTTAAATCACTTGAAGATAAATATACATCAGAATGGATCAATAATTGAAGATGTCATAAAAAATACCCCTATTTGATGGTGAAGACTATGTCTTCTGGAGTGTTAGAATGAAAATCCATCTGATGTCCACTGGACTGGAAGTATGGACATTAGTTGAAAAGGGATATGATGTTCCAAAATCCACTCCCATAGAATCAGAAGACAAGATTTTTTTTTTGGGAACATGAAAAGGCTTTAAACACACTACAAGCTGGACTGAGTAAGAAAATCCTTGCTAAAGTATTAAACTATAATAATGCAAAACAACTCTGGGATAAATTGGAAACTATATATGCAGAAGATTCCAAAGTAAAGAGGGCCAAACTCCAGACTCTTTACAGGTCTAAAGATGGTCGTCCTAATTTTCCTGGTCATTCCAGCCAGCCAAGGAGGCGAGGCAATAAGGTTAAGGATTCAGAAGGGGCCTGGCACTACCAGTTTGTCAATCGTACTACATTCTGGGGCACTATAGATCGATTGTAGTTGCCTACTAACATTCATTCTTCTGGAAGAACCTTGAATGAATTTCATTCGCTTATTTATTGGCACTATAGATCGGTAGTTGCATCATTCTCTTAAGGGGGCGGCCACTATCAGGGAAGGAAGTTCTATTATATGATAAGGTCCTTTAGGCAGGTCCTTTAGGTAGGCAGCGGCTTGGCTTTGGCGTAACTGATGCCGCTATTAGGGGCGCTATAGATACAGTGGAAAGGCGGAAAAGAATATGAAACCGAACTGCTTTTGCCCTAAAGAGTAACACTTTTAGATTATGACTAAGTCTTTATCCGTTAGAAGGCGAAGTTCGAGAAGGGATTCATCGCTTGCTCTTCCAAGAGCAAGGTCAAACTTCTTTAGCCGTGAGAAGGAGGGCTGTAGGCGATGCTACTTGAAGGAAGGCTATGCGAAGGCGACTTGATCCGTGAGAGGCCGAAGTAGACTTGAACCGTTAGAAGATGTATTGTTATGCCCTCACCCATGAATGGATGAGTGACTTCGTTCCTAAAGAGTAACACTTGAGAGTTGGATGTATGGCATGGAAGGTTGCTTGGCAGGTTAGTTAGCTAGCGATGGGTATGTTTCATTTAGACCATTTGTTCGTGGACCATAGATCGATTTATACCATTTTTTTGGGACAACAGATTGGTAGACGAGACGAGGTTCAGTTTATTCATTCTCAGTATAAATCACTAGCTCTAGCTTCCCTGTTTATTGTTCCTTTTCCATTGGTTGGAAAAGCTTCACCTTCACCTGATCTTATCTTGACTTAATCGGTAACAACATCAACCTGCCTGAACTATTTGCTTGGGTCTGTTTCACGAGGTTCAGCTCCGCAATCCACCATTGTTTGGTTCACGATATCTTGGTTCAGCTTTTCACGAGACCCTGTTTAACGATCTAATGGTTTACGTATTCCTCGTACAGGTTTCCTTGCACAGCTTCTAGCCGTGAACTCTTATCGTACAGTCAGCCTAACAACCAGCTAGCGATAGAGGACCAGCCTACTATCTAGTAATAGAAGCAGCACGAGACGAGGTTCCGCTAGCTCAGTATCATTCTAAGTATCAATCACTAGCTTCACCTTTTTATAATCAGTGACCAAAACCTACCTCTTGTATGCTAGGATGCTGGGCTGGTAAACCTCCTAAGCTTTGAGGGGCCAAGCCAAGAAGATAAGGAGAGAATAAATGAGTTAGCGAGTTACAGCACAGGACAGATAGCTCCAGGAAAGGACCCCCTTACTTTACGAATACCGGCCAAAGCCGCTGATGAGCTGAGCCCCCCCAAGGAAAT
>JASDQU010506514.1:0-16721 GCA_032191745.1 Picea mariana
CCTAACTCGGCACCGCTGAGCATGCTCCTTTCTTTTTCCATCTGTGTCCTTTTCATCCTTTCTTCAAATCCATTCTTCTGAGGAGTGTATGGACTAGTCTTATGCCTTGCTATACCACACTTCTTACAGAATTCTTTGAAATCATTTCCGTAGAATTCTCCACCATTATTTGTTCTCAATACCTTTATTTTCTTCTCTGTCTGATTTTCTACTAGAGCCTTAAACTCTTTAAATTTATCAAATACCTTAGATTTCTTTCTAAGAAAATAAATCCATGTGTTCCTTGAAAAATCATATATAAATGAAACATAAAACATAGATTTACCTAGGGATGCAACATGAACAGGTCCAAACACATCACTGTGTATCAACTCTAAGATCCCCTTTACTCTTGTAGCACCAGATGGGAATCTTACTTGATTATGTTTACCATATATACAATGTTCACATAAATCAAAATCCAGAGTGAAATTAGACATAATTTCAACCATACCTTTACCGTGTAGTGTTCGAAGGCCCTTTTCTCCAATATGCCCCAGTATTTGATGCCACAACATGGTCTTCTTTTCTGGGATACTATTGGTCTTGTCTCCTTCATTTCTCTACTCAGGGACAACAAAACCATTACACCCATTAGTGTAAGTGCTTCCCAACAACTTGTACATAGTTCCACACCAAAATCCCCTCATCAACACCATTTCTCCTCGTACCATCTTGCAAGTATTCTTTCCAAATATAGTATCCACTCCTGCATCATCCAACTTGCTTATAGATATTAGGCTCCTAGAAATTTTTGGAATGTTCAGAACCCCAGGGAGAGTTCTAATCATTCCATATTTTAGCAACAACTTAACCCATCCACGTCCCATGATTTTTTTTGTCGAGTCATCTCCTAGGAATACATCACCACCATCATATTTTTCATATTCAGAGAACCACTCCCTGTGAGGAGTCATATGGTATGACGCACCTAAGTTGATCAAACATACATCACATTTTGCATGTGTACTTGTAGATGTCAGGTAAACATCACCTCCTTCTTCAATGGAGGTTTTTGCCTTTGTGTAAGAGGTACTATCAGATCTTTTTGGTTTTTCAATCTTCTTAGACTTGCAATCTTTCTTATAATGCCCTGTTTTACCACACTTCCAACATTTCCTCAAAGATTTTTCTGGAGACTTAGATCTACCTATAGATTAAGATCTCCACCCTGATGGCTTACCAGGATTCCTATGTTGGGTACGACCTCTTACAAATAAAGCATATGCACTATGACATCCATGCTTTTTCGCCTCATCTCTTCAGATAACAAGGATTTAACTACATCCTCATACTTCAATGTAGATTGAGTGGTACTACCTATTGATACAACCACATTATCCCAAGATTCTGGCAAAGAACATAACAAAGTAATACACTTATCTTCTTCTGCAATCATAATATTAACAATGCCAGGTTGACTTACCAGAGTATTAAAGGAATTTATATGTTCTGTCACAGAATATCCATCTTCCATCCTAAGATGATACAACTTCTTTCAAAGAAACAACTTGTTTACCAAGGACTTTGATTGATACAAATTCCCCAACTTATCCCATAGTTCCTTGGCTATAGATTCTCTTGAGACATTCAATAACTCTGAATCTACCAGGCAGAGTCGAATAGTACTCCTTGCTCTTCTATTCAACTTCTCCCAGTCTTCCTTCGACATACCAATGGGTGGTGTACTAGTAGTTTGTGCACTAGTAGGTTGTGTACCAGTAGCCTGTGTAGTAGTAGATGATGTACCAGTAGGTTGTGTACCAGGATCCACAACGATCCATTGTTCTTTGTCTAAAAGAAGGTCCTCCATCTTCAAATTACATAGGTCAAATTTTTTACCGTTGAACTTCTCTATCTCTATTCTAGAAGAACTCGTCATTCCTCTTTCTGCACTCAAATCGCCACTGCAAAAGCTCCCACTAAACCCAGGTTTATCACAGACCCAAGATAAACTTGATCTATCAAGATCGAGACAAACCCTCAACAACAAAGGCATCCCTCTGAAGCCAAAAACGAGCTTTGATACCACATGTAAGTTTTAAACCTACGAAGTAAAGTAATGCATATNGATTCTTAAGAAAAACATAAATTAATCAATGGCTCATTCACATAGTACACAGAGATTTATACCAGAAACCCTCAACCGGGAAAACCTTTCTCATATTCATTATATCAAATTTCACCATTCACCATACAATATATATACAATTTTTTTAGGTATTCCATAGATCCCAAAACCATAATCCCTTAATCCGGGATTAATTTACAAAACCGCTAAAAATAGCAAAATCCGCTAAAAATAACAAAAACTACCCCAAAAACAATTTCGGGGCACTGCCCCGAATGCTGCGCGTAACCAGGGGGGAACATACCTTCCCCCCATAGAAAATCACCTGGCGCACATGACACAAAGGGAACTAATAGAGGTATCGTCAGACACAGTTGTCATATATGACACACCCACACACACACACATTCAAAGAATATACCACATACCCAACAAGGAATTCAAAAGGACTACACCACAAAGAATATCATTCACTCCCAAGTATGTAGATTTATTTTATGGTAATTTTTTTTATTGTACTAACTTTGTACATAAGGTTTCATATTGTAGGGCTTATAGAAGAAATGTTCAAGAAATAAAAGCTTATGTGGCCCCACATGAAATTGAATGTTACAGGTGCCACAACTATGGACACATATCTCGTGATTGTATAAGCATGATGGATACTTATATAAAATATAACGCTAATATCATATATAACAAAGTATGGAAACGAAAACAAGAAGAATAGGTGAATAAAGATCTGGTCTCGTAAATCGAAGGATTTGCAGTAGTACAAAAAGGAAAAGAAGAACAAGTGAATAAATAATAGGTTCAAGATATTTCACTTTCAGGAATTGTAGTACAAGATCAATCCATAGGAAGAAAGAAAGAAGTCAGATTTCATAGATATGATGAGTCTGCAAATGAAGAGGAAGATTACTTTGCATTAGAGAGGGTATTGTTCTGTGCCACCTGGCTTGGAGACTCCCAGTAAATATGAATATTGAATGAGGAGAGTCAGTGCAGTAGCTAATCAGACTATCAGAGAACCATCAGAGAACCATCATTCAAGTAGTATGAGGTGTTTATAGAGACAAATTAATAGTATTTAGATAGCAAAGGTACAGAGTAGCAAAATGATCGGTTGAGAAGTAGTGTTTCCGCATAGGTGTTAGTTGGAAATTACACAAGAAGAAGTTTATGATTGTATTGTACGTATGTATTGAGGAAGGGATATCTTCAGTATAGGTTTTTCCAGACATACAGAGTTTGATGAGAAGATAGATCATATTAGTGGACACATTTGATTCATTTTGATCCATAGGAACATGTGATGATCATTTGTAGTATATTCAGGTGAAGACGTTAGAATAGTACAATGACATATTGGTCAGCATTTTGGGCAGTTGAGTAGAAGAGTCATTAATAGTTTGTGACATATGGATAGAGATGCATTTGTGATATGCTTAGAAGGTACAGATAACATGGGTAAGAGAATATGCATAAGAATGTATTTACAAGTGGAATCAATGGAATCAATTAGTCACAAAAAGGAAAGCAATTGAAGGCATATCATAACAAGGAAACAGAAATTGTCAATAGAAGCTATATCATCATAAGGACATTGTTGAACAAGTATGGTCAAGTGAACATGACAAGAAAATGAAGAAATAAAATTTTGAATTCTTTTTATATATGTCAATGAAATTCAAGAGGAAAAACCAATGGAAAATAAGAAGCATTGGAAGAGAGGAAAGGAAACATTTCACAAGTATTTCTACATCTTGCAGAGAATGAAAATAATCAAGAGAGAGAGATTTATAAAGGAAGATAAGTAGTATGAATACAAGGGGTGAAAAACCCACTGGGGGATCTATTATTTTTCCTATGATTGGTTAGAGAAGGTACAATGTCAAGAGGAGACATATTGACAAGGGGAGATAACCTTTGGTCAAGGAGGAAGAGAAATAACAGATGCATTAAGATAAGGGGAGAAACCCCAAGGATAGATACCCTTTTCCATTGATGTCAAAGGGGGAGAGTGGGAAATATTGATGAGGAATGATGGTCATAGGGGGATCATGAGCATGAGTGTTTCCATCAATGTTCGTGTTTCCATTAATGCCAAAGGGGGGTATTTTTGGACAATTGGTTTGGATAGTTGGTTGTCATTGATGTCAACCCTTGGAGAGTGATATTGGATATTGATGTCAACCCTTCGAGAAGTCCAGAAGCCCCATAGATGTGGAAGAGACTGTTGGATAGTTGGTTATCATATGTATGATCAATATTGATGATGAATTAGTTGGGTCCATTTTATATAGTCTACATGTATCCATGAAGGTGTGCTTATGGGACCTGAAGTTGATTGAGGAATAACTACATGACGGACAATGAAATATAGGTAATACTATCATAGATTCATAGTACATGTCGTGCCATTTCTAGTGATATGTGTAGCACCATGTGGTTCCTCGTGATTAGGGAGACATGGCCTTGTGAAGTTGGAAGACCCAAGGAAGGGTTAAGAAGCCCTAGTTGGTTACAAGTCAATTAGTCAAAGGGGTAAAGTGGTTGTAATAAGTGATCTGTAGAAGACCTAAATTAAGGGAAGAAGTTACCTAGAAAAAGTGTAAATAGCCCTCAATGAGTCATTCATAAGAACACTCACAAACTTACATTGAATATATATCTAGTGAATTGTTATGGTCTAGTCATTTTGTTATGGTCTATTTTGTTGATTTGGTGAACACAACGAGAAGTTTGAGGTATCGAAGAAAGTGCGAGAAATGAGTGAGAGTTTTATATCTGCAAAAGGAAATGTCTTTTGAAAAACACTAATTACTTAGATCCTTGTGGCTTTCACTATATTCGTCAAGCAAGGAATCCTCGTGGGTCATATAGTGTTTGTCTAGTGAGGCACTTGCATAATTAAGATAGCATGTTGGTACCAGGTTTTTGAAGGTATGAAGAAACTACAAGTCAGTTTATAGAGTAACACAATAGCTACAATATCATATTTAAGGGTTAAGGATTATGGTTTTGATGTTATGGTACATGCATGGTGATGATATCATGTGATTTGGTGCATATTGGTAATGTGACAGTACATTGATTAGAGGCATTACTGGCTGTTTTGGTTTCTGGTTTAGTTACATGTTATGCTTGGTATATTGTGTTATGAGGTTGTATCTTGGTGATGTTGAGGAGAATGGTTGAGGCATGTGTTTGAGGACCTTTTCATATGAATTGAAGCACATCATTTGATGTATCGTGCATGTTAGTGAATTCTTCTTTTTGAGATTCATTTTTGGTACATATCTTCGATACATTGGAACATGGTTTATGGTAGTGGGTTGAGGCATATCATGAGTGTTATGGAACTTGTTTGAGGTACATGGTTGAAATGTTGTATGGATGATGATGTTATTGGTATTGATACATTTGTAGAGGTACTTGTCGATGATATTTATATATTCTTGGTACACATTTGACACATATTCTTAGCATATGGTTGAGGGACTTCATTGATGATATCTTATGGTATATGGTATGGTGTTGATGTACATGGTTGTGTACATCGTTGGCACATGGTATGGTGCATGTGTTGATAATATAAGTGTTGTTGCATGTTTTATGCACTTGTTGTGGTAGGGGTGGTGATATAGGTTTGGTTCACAGTTGATGCAATTGTTTATGGTACAAGTAGAGGTTGATGCATGGTATAAGTTGTTACTTGGTTGGGACACATATCCTGTGATGGTATGTGGTGATGTTGGTACATGATTGGTAGAGGCATGTGTTGGTGATATTGGGAATATGGTTTGATATGTTTTCTTAGTGATCTTGGAATGAGTTTCATGCAGATGTGAGTGAATCTATTTTCATGGATGAGACATTGACTGGTTGGATAAGTTGTTGTGACAATGATTGCTTGGACATCTAGGTGAGAGGTGTCCTTTCTATATGATCCATGTGAGAGGATCTGTTTGAGTATCGGTGACTTTGACAGGTTGGACATGTTGATAGTGACAGGTTGGATATAGTGATAGGTTGACATGTTACAGGTTGATATGATAGTGGAAGTGACAGTGTCAGTGGCTAGGACAATGACAATGTTAGTGACAGTAGCTATGGCAGTGACAATGGTAGTGATAGTGGCAATGATTGTGGTAGTAACAATTGGTCTACATTTATATTTCAGGGCACCAGGATGAGGCAAGGTAAGGGGGTTGTATCCTGCTTTTGTTTGGAGCCTGAGAATCAGGGAGTTAGAGCTTCCTTCATGTTGGATTCTGAGAACTAGGTGGTTGTATCCAACTCTCGGTTGGAGACAGAGAACCCAGGGGGTTGTACCTTCCTTCTGGTTAGAGCCATAGAATTTAGAGAGTTGTAGCTTCCTTCAGGTTGAAGCTTGTAAGTAGGGGGTTTTAGCCTCCTTCTAGTTGCAGCTAGAGAATTGGGAAGTCGATGCTTCCTATGAATGAATTCTTGATATATATAAGAAAGCATTATGTGGTTTTCTCCCATTTGAGTTTCCACGTAAATAGTAGTGTACTGTGTATTTGACACGATGTTGTTGATTTGATGTTGCTTGCGATTATATGTTCATGATACATTGATTTCAATCATAGATGATAAATCATTGAACATTGTTGATAAAGTGAAATAATATATATTGTGGTTAAAAGTGGTATAAAATGTTCATACTGATTCACCCCCTCTCTGTGTTCCAACATTTCCACTATCTGGTAAGGACTCCAACCATGCCAACAAGTCATATATCAAATCATGTCACCTAGAACAACTAAGGTCATGTATTACATATCACTTTCCTCCATTAGATGTGATTTCACAACCCTTTTAGTAAAATACTTGTTCATTCATAATACCATTAAAAGATATTATTTTCCAGCGATGTATGGCTATGCTATTAGAGAGCTTAGATCAATCTATTCAACATATGGGACACTGGAATATGGATCTAAGAAATCTAAAGTGAAAAAAAATGTAGGGTTTTATGTGAAACCAATTAGTAACAAAAAAATCTTCGAAAATACTCATTCATATTTTATCAAATATGTTGAGTATTTTCGAAGATTTTTTTGTTACTAATTGGTTTCACATAAAACCCTACATTTTTTTTCACTTTAGATTANATATATATATATATATATATATATATATATATATATATATATATATATATATATCTTAGCATTATATAAAATAGAGAAGACTTATATAGACTTCTCATACGTTTTCAAAATCAATGAATCAAAAAGACAGATTAGAATAACATAGAGTCTTAAAGAACAAATTTAGTCACGCGAAGAATTATGAAGAATCCATGTGGGTATTTCTTTCTATGTTCTCCATTATTAGTGTAATGAAGATTGAACATGACTAAAAAGATGTTGTGACGTAGAGCCAACACTCATTTTTGTATGGTTGAAACTCTAATTAACATGTGATTGTTAATCTGTTATTTTAAATATAGTTCATTTGATTAGGAAAGCATTTTTATTATTTATATTGGAATAAAATAAAACTTAGATTTATCGAGAATGTCATCGTATTAATTATGGATATTTCCCATCTCTATAAAATTACATAAATTGTTGATATTCTCTTAATATAGGTTATTTTATTATAACCATTTTTTCTTTATTTTGTGATGAAATTAATAAGCGATTATCTTACATAAATTGTTGATATTCTCTTAATATATAGGTTATTTTATTATAACCATTTTTTCTTTATTTTGTGATGAAATTAATAAGCGATTATCTTACCAAAACAATTGTTGTGGATATTTCATATACCCTTGTAGGGATAGTTGATGATTTATTCTTTTGACAATATGACCACAGTGAAGTGGAAGTCTAGTGTAGGAATTTCCTTGATGTTGTATTTTGATACGATGATATCAATATTTTTTATTTTATTTTGTAGTTAGATTGAATATTATCTTTGAGACGAAATGTATGGAGGATTTTTTATCTCCACGGTGAAGTGGAAGTCTAGTGTAGGAATTTCCTTGATGTTGTATTTAGATATGATGATATCAATATTTTTTATTTTATTTTGTAGCTAGATTGAATATTATCTTTTGAGACGAATTGTATGAAGAGGATTTTTTTTCTCTAGCATGTAAATCACACTTCTTATTGATAGTATTCCTAAAATTAACTTTAATATAATACCTTTCTTAAAAGAAAAATAGTGATGTCTCCTAGAATTATGTTTGCTTTATGTGTTTAGTTGATGTAGCATATGTGGATGTTACACATGTCATCCACGTGTAAGCCATGCATAATCTCTAATCATATCTTTTGTATTTTTATCTTTTCTCGATATTTTTTTATTTTCAAAGCCTCAAAGGGGTGGATATGTGTCGTTCATTGGAAACCTATGGCCAACTACATTTTTTCCTTAGACTACATCTATTCCTATGAACGAGTGTGCTCTAGATGTCTTTTAATAGATGTCCTTTTATAGGAAAAACACTCTGTAAGGTACTAAATCTTATCACACATGTGCATTTTGGATCATTGCATATTTTCTTGGCACAGTTTCCTAAATATAAGTATAACAAACAAGATCCAAGGTATGGAGATACGAGATAGAGGCACATTGCATTGCATTGTTATTGAGCATGTATAATTTTACAAAATAACATGATTTTGAATATGATTAGGGTTATTGTGGTTGTTGTTGCATAAGAGATGGATAAGTAGATTATCATGTCTCTTGTTGCATATTTTTGGTCAAATAAGTTTAGCATCAAAATTTTATGATTTCATTGATTGTACATTGAATTGGAGTCTTCATGCCTAATGTAAGAACATGATTTTGTAATACCTGCATAAAAAGATAACATAAGGTGTAGGAATCTAAACATAAGAGCATAACAAAAGAAAAATTTCCAAGACCTTCCTAAGATCATTTAATGTAAGAGCTTAACATAACACATAGGCATGTAGACATAGAGCATAACATAAGAGAAATTTACAAGACCTCCACAAGAGAATAACATGACCTCCATAAGACTCCAAGATTTGATGAGAATGTTGGAACTAATTTTAAGACTCCAAGTCCATATGATTGTCTCACATGAAGTTCCTATGATTAATTTCTATATATGAACCTAGTGTAGAAAAAATAGTATGTGTGAAATCATTTTTCATCAATAAGTTCAAGATAAATATATAACATAAGCATAAACCATGAATTCATTCACTCAAGAGAATAAATAATACATAACATAAATATAGAAGATAACCCATCAACAACCTTCATATTACTTCATAACAAAGTCATATAGTGTGTCATGCACCACCATTATTTCAAAACCCTCACTAAAATATGCATGCATTATGGATTGCAACAAAAAAAGTTACAAAATGTTTGATCATGTCTTAGACATTGTCATGATAGGGACACTTGTCAGGATAGGGACACTTCTGAAATGATATGGATTTCCTATATTAGAATATAATACAAGTGCAGTTGTTTGAATTGACCCAAATTTATAAGTCATGGTTTAGGGGAGTTAGGTGAACTAGGGTTGTTTGGAATCAAGAAAAAATTAACGGAGCCAGGCCATATGAAAGAAGTAATAAATCCAAGTTTGAAATAGGGAATTTCATCTTTTAAGAACTTTGGTTTATTGTGTTGAAAAAAACTATTTTTATTTATATTATTATTTGTATAAATTGGGCACATAGAAGCGAAGTACTATTAGACCCATGCACTAAACATTTTTTATTGATATGTAATTGTATTGAAAAAATGACATAATAATACATCTACCTCAATATAGAACACAATGTTGAATAGTCATTTAACCTATGTTTTATAATTATCTAATGCCATTAAAGTATACCATATGGATCCTTTGTGTTACTAATGGTATCCATCGATTTCTAATTATGTTAATGAGGTAGGAGGTATTGTACCTTTGATGAGCTCTTTCTATTCATTGTTGATAGGTGGGTTGTATGTACCAACGATTGCATGTTTGTACCAATGAATAATTCATGCATACATAACCACCAATATTTCTTGATTTTTTTTCTAATTCATGGTATTTACACTTAAGAACCATTGACCTAATTGGATATTCAATTCATTCATCATCAATCACTAATGTATCAATGGATTTCTTCCCCTTGACGCATTTTTCCAACCAATAATCAATGCCATGTTCATTGTATTTTTGGGAAACCACTATGTATATGTCTCCTAAAAAATGTTATGTGAGGTCAAATACAAGTCTATAGATTTGTTTTAAAATAGATAACAAACTATCACAAATTTTAATCATAATATTTTGAGGTATTTTTGAATGTAACACATCTAGATGTACAATATCAAATATGTGATCATAATATAGTGAAATAAATTATTGATCCTTCTCTAAATAGGTTGTTTCAAAAATCACACATGAGTCTATTTCAAGTGATATGTTATCCCATTCATCAACCCAATATTTTTATTCAGAATCATCCCATTCGACAGTGCTACACGGTCTACAAAAGCACACAACGTTTTGCATCAATATTTCAAATATAGGGTGTTTTTTTTAGCTTCATTCCATGTAGTGAGTTGCAATAATATGCATGTGAATAATCTAAAATGACCACCTCCTAGAAATTTCTTTTCACATATCCTATTTTTTTTTTTTTATTCCTCTTTCTTTCTTTCTACCTCTGTCATTATTATATAGAACCCTTGGACTGTTTAATTTTCATCTTGAATAGGGGAATTTGTCATGAACTTAATCTCCTTCTTAAGTAGTGTATTTTTTATGCATGCATCGACTATATTATGTATCTTATATATAAATATAAAATCACACTCAAGATACAAAAGATAATATATATAATCCCCTTAATTATATAGACAAACATTTAAGGTAGGGGAACACCTTACAATTGATCCTTTAATGGAAGGAATCCACTCATGTTTACTTTCCTCTTTGAGGGGGAGACCTCTTAATGAGCTAATATACAATTGTAATACTCTTCCACACATATCAGAAGGATAAGTACACCCTTATTTACAAATAATTAAGAAACCCTAATCACAACAACCTCCTTACTACCTAGTGGACCTTCTTTAATGAGACCCCATTACATTTATTCAATACTACTTTAGTGGTCCTTATTTAATAAATATAAGCATACTGGACCTATTCCACCTTAGATTGAATGGTATCCATTGTTATTACTCAATTGTGAGCCCTTCGTCCCCCCATTACACCCCTAGGGAGGATCTAAACATTCCAACCAACTTAGAAAATAATTTCCCTCAATTCTTATTGTGAGGAGGTACAACCATAAGCCAAGGTCCTACGGATGAGTGTGGGTCGTAATGTTGATTTAGGCTAGAGAAACAACGTCCCATGTACAAGTGTTGTTGACCATGTTGAAGTAGTCCAACATACACCTTAAACTTGGGCCCCATGTCCAACTGTTCATGTGGAATCCCCTATGAAGATACCTAAACTCAAAATCCTTCTAAAAATGTTTCTCCAAATTTCTACATTCGTCATGTGGATCTAGATATGTAGATCCATCCATATCCAAAAATCCATCTAGATAACATACTTGTATTGGAGAATAATAAAGTTGAAAACTAGTAGTCATAACAAGCTCTTGAATTCCCTCCATGACATTCTCTACATAATTTCGATTAGAGTTAGCAAATAAAATATCAAAGTAGTTATGATCCTACAAATGACAACTATCAGTATACTATTCATCACAATAATCCTCAAAATCATACCACGCATATCTTTCTTGATTATATTCTTCCTTAATGCAAGGTATTTTCTCTCAATATTATAGGTCTCCTTAGATTTAGATATTATTGTTTTAATATATTGGATTTCATGAGACTAATCTTGGATGGAGTTTTCTAAAAGAATTACCAGATTTCCATTCTTTCTGTCCAATAGGGTTAGAGAGAGAAAATTTTCAAGAGTTGTAATGCATGAAATATTGATTGGAAGAATTACATATAAGATACCAAATGAAACCCCTGAAAATCCTCTATCCAATGATGTTAGACTAGTGGAAATATGATCACCCTATCAAAAGATATCGGCTCTACAATTCATGCAGTTGTCATCGGAAAACCCTAAAATAACTTATTTTAAATCAGTGATATATTCAATTATCGAACTCTGATTCAGTCAATTTTTGTTTTGAAATTGGTTGTTTATCTGATAGGAACTCAGATATATAACCCGTTTCTTCATAATTTCATTATAAAGATATAGAAATTGACTTGAGTGTCCTAGCCCTCTAGTTTTCCTTTGAAAACCTACAAAATAGGAAGAAACAAATTTCTTTTTATTTTTCCAAGGAAGAGATATGATACAAAACATTATGTACTCAATAGATATGAAATAGAGTATATATGTTAATTTGTTAACTTCATAAAATAAATAAAATCATTCACACACAAGAATTAACACAACAATGTAGAGAAAACCCTTGAGGTACAATAACACCATATATTATTCCTTTAGGAACAAATGCACTCCACAAGAAACCCTTTCTTGTTATAGTTACGATACACTTCACTATGCTTCATTAAATTACTTATAATTATTTATATAGTAATGTCTACCTCCTAGGAAAATTCTAGAGAAGGAACATTCTAGTAGGTGGAATCTTCTAGTAAGATTTCTTACATTAATTATGTTCACAATATTACATGGTCATTATTTACTAGAAATAGCCTCCATAACTATCAATACATAACAACATATACGAAATAGTGTGCACAAATTATTAATGCATGGACACTAATAATGTGTTGTTTTTTTAGTTATAACATTTGGTACATTGACCATTATAGCATTTCTTAGCTATGCGTGCTAATAGAAAGAGTTCCAAATAAAAACCTAAACATGATGAAGGAAATAAAAAAGATCTTAGATGCCTAAGCATTGTCAAAGTAGTAAATAAGGGCCTGAATGAATATATTAGCACCATCATTTTTTTAGTTGGAGTCGGTCTTAGTGGAGTCAGAGTCTGTGTGTCAAAGTGTGTGAGGTTAGGTACCGAATAGAGAATGGGTCAAAGTCAACAAGTGGTCGGTTGGCCCTTAGAGTTAGGAAGGCATGTTAGAACCAAAACATGTGTAAGGGGTAAAGTTATTTTCCCAAAGAGTCGGGTCCTGTCAGAAGAGAAGGCCTTACCTGCCTAAGTTCGAGGCAAGTTGTTAAATGGATGTCACATCGGTAGGCGAAGTGATAGAGGAAACTCTGTCGGCTGCGACATGAATCCCTTCACGGGGTGAAAGGTGGTTTAAATCCATGCCTTTGGACATGCGGTGCTACGAAGACTTCATCAAACAAGATTGTTTAGGAGGGAAAGTCAAAGTGGGCATTCCAAGTAGATATTTGTAGTGGCCCTTTCGAAAACTCCTAGAGGTAGTTAGGAAATATTTCACCCATGAGGAATATTTGACAGAATACATTCACATCAAATTAGATTGTTGATGCATTTAATAGGAAGAAGACTATTAAATATGCACTTTTTTTTTCACCAAAGCCTCCAAGAAATGGCTGATAGTGCCCAGGCTTAATCAGATCAACCGAAGAGGAAAATATCGCATGTATCATTGATTAAATTGTTGGTGGTTGAGGAGTTAAGGTGATTATGCAGTAATTGGGATTTGTTTCTACTTGCAATAGGCATCCCCAAGGATCCAAAAGGAGTTTTCCCTCTACCTACGGAAAGGGTAACATCACACCATGTAGAGGTTGAGGTAGGAAGGGCTGCAGAGGAAGGAAGGACATTAGAAGCCCTGTCCCCCCAACATCTAATACCTCAGAGAAGGGGCATGCCAATGAAGAACAAGGAAGTTGGGGAGACCCGAGTCTCGAGTGAGCCACGCACAAAATCATTTGTCGAAGAGTTACTCATGCGCACCATTCGGTTAGATCCTGTCGAAGGCACAAGTTGAGAAAGGTGGGGAAGAAGGAGGAGAATAGACACCGAAGGTGCAAATGTTCATGAGCCATCGCAGTAGTTGAAGAAAGCGCAAATCACTATTGCTGAGCTATACCAGGAAAATAGAGAGCTGAGACAATAGTTAGTTGCAAAGACCCTTGAAGTATCAACATCACAAGGTTGTGACGGAAAATTGACTTGGCTCAATATACAAATCAAGGAAGCATAAGATACGATCATACAATTGCGTAAAAAATAGATGGCGTCAGAAGAAAGGAATGTGAAACACTTAAGGGAATGTGAATCGGCCATGGGGAAAGTCTGTGCGGCTTTGGCTAGCACACGAAAGAAGTTGGAAGGAAACACGATTCTACAAATGCAAGTGATGAACCTGAAAAGGCACAATTGGTCTCTTAGGAGAAAGCTTCGAGTATCCAAACTGCAAGCTAGACAAGAAGCATGATCGACCGACTCCATTTTTTGTCTCCTTAGACGTGGTGCATAATTTGTTTCCCCGCATCTTGTTTCCTGCCCAGAAGTTAGGAACTCTGACAGATACCCGTGTGAAAAACATACGACGTGCAACAATGGAATCTCATCTATTTCAAAGGACAGGTGTATGTTAGACGTGTGAGTCTGGGGTCATCATTTTGGAGGCACCTGCAATGAGTTTGGAATCACCCGCCACATGAACGCACTTGCAAATGATTGTGTGACAAAGATCAAGGCCATTACAATGTGTGGCAGGACTCTAACATGACACTTGATCATCCAGATGCCCTGTCAAAGGAAAGAATCAAAAAATCACTCTCTAACGATGAGATCTTCCTAATGACTAAAATGTCAGGGAAAAGACAAGTGGCTATGATGTGACCGAGTACAATCTATTTCTATCTTTAGCAAAATTCCATTCGAATAGCCATCTAATAGAGAGTAGTCGAAACCTAGTTTTTAGGGATAGTAGTTAGAGATCAGGGTAGCCCAAGCAGCACACCCTTGTCTATATATTCCATACTTTCAATGTAAGACAGGTTGGTTGGAAAAAAAGTGTAGATAATGACTATTGATTGTAGTTTTTTGATCCAATTGAAACTTAATGGAAAAGTCCTGAAGCTTTGATGAAAAGATTCTAACGGTGGCATTCTTATGTATTATATTCTTTATTTGCGTATGTGTTTTCCTTTTATCTTTATATTGACATCTATAATTTCTGCCTAAATTGGAACGTGATTTCGAATCTAGAATTCACCGCGTGGTGCTCTAGATTTGCGCCATTTAGACAAACTGTGTTTCTTCTAAATTAACTATGAATTCATCCCCAACGGTGCTCTGAGTTGCTTCATGTGTTTTTATCTCGCCACACACAATGATTTTTAACTAAAGATTGTTTATCATTTAGACTTTATCCTCTCGAGTTTAGTCACTGAGTCATTTGTTTCTATCATTTTCTTAAATCGACTTCATAGCCCAAGGTCTTGCTTTCTTTCACCAATAGAACCAAAAAATATTGTTTAAAGGTGTTAAATCTAGGCCATGGTTTAAAGTTATAACCTGTATAGAGACAAAGTATCCAGAGAGATCCCTATCTAGGTCCAAAAGGCTATATTTGGGCCTCAAAGTTGGTTTGTAGGTTGCCTCTATCATTCATTTTCTCAGTCGAATGAAGTTTACAGAGTGCTAACATTTTGGCATCATTGTCGGGGATGGAATTGAATAAATTTTCCCTGGGAGAACGACTAAAGATATAGTTTTGACCCCTGAGGGTAACAGTGGGGAAAACATATGTATTGGCTTAAACCTTTACCCTAGTGACTCCAGTAAAAAAATAAGTACCATGTAGTAGCGTCATTCAAAAAAATTGGCTCTGAAGACCATTTATACCAGAGCCAATCCTGACCCTAACCCTGTAGAGCCTGTGTATGATCCTGAGATAGTTCTACCCAGGGTAAGGGAGTAGGCGCAAGACCCATTCTATTACTTAGACATAAATTTGTCCTTTCCTAAGGACAGGGATCAAAGCATCGACAATCTCAACTTTGATATCTTGTTCGAACAAATTTTGTTCAGGTCTAAATCAGAAACCATCTTGGACCATATAGTCTTTGATGAGGAGAGGTTTCAATCTCTAATCCCGCAAGATACAAATCTCTCTCCTAACATCCTCCAAATCCCAAACCCCCCTAGAGAAATGGCTTTTGGGTTCTCCCCACTTGTTCTGTTGGCCTAACTGCATGATTTTCCCCAGAACTACAACCAGAGGATCAAACTATATGATGTTGAAGGGAATGTGTCTTCCCAAAAGCACCTAGATTGGTTCAACTATTTCGTTGATCTATGCAATATACTAGATATAAAATGTATGCAGAACATAAATAAAATGCTAGAAATGCAAGAATGACAGTAATATAACCAGAACATTCACCACAATAGCACTGAAATGATAAGAGAATAATAGCATGAATAACACTTTGAATCTGAAAGAAATGTTCATGTGCCTCTTCAATGGGGAAACCTCCAGTTGAGTAGAGCTCTAATACAATAATATCCAAGATAGGGTTCTCATACCCTCGACTCCTATTTATACTAAAAAGAAGAATCTAGAGGAAGATCCTTCTAGAAGCGGAAGCTTCTATTAGGTCTTCTTACATCCACCTTAT